>CACRWG010005039.1:0-12178 GCA_902654985.2 Oryctes borbonicus
GTCGGGTTTCGTTATAGCACACGGACGTAGCACTTATTACCACCCACGCCCCGTTTAAGCACTTCCATATACATCCATACATATGTACATACGCGCTATAAAATTATACGTTATATACCGTACGTATGTACATACCTATACTCGTCCATATGTACGTACGTACATAAACGCGTTCATTCCTACGTATGTGTACGATTACAAGACGTCATCGGACGCGATTTAACCGCGAGCGAACTTAAAAAGCTTCAAGATCCGAGATGCGCTATTTGGCCTCTGCGGACGGGCCTTGCGTACGATCTCTGGCGCCATGCCTCACAATGCTGCCGCACAACGAACAGATGTTCGCCGAAAAAAAGGAGAAAACGACGAGCAGGAATAAAGGCACGAGATGGATTGGAATCGTCGGAGGGAAATTGAAAATATGCGCGTTAAAGTTCAGAAAGAGCATATAAGAACTGGAAGAGCACTGGAAGAGAAAAGCGATCAGTCAAGTTGATCCAATAGTCTACGTCGTCTTCTAGGAAAATTCTAGAATCTACGATTAACGATTTTATTCCTAATTTCTGATGTTAAACGTCTCCAATAGCAAAGTTTAAATGATGAGCGAAGCTTTCACGGCCGGAGTCATTTCCATGTTACAGTAAGAAGCAAAAAGATGGACTTGACGTTCTGTTCGCAGATGGCGTAATAATTCACAGTGTGTAGCACGCTGGCGTTCATTCTTTATCTTCAACGGTCTGTACATTCTTCCAACCTTCGGTTAAAGGTTTAAGGAACACGCGGCACATTACCGCTAAAGAAGGTACAGGACAATACATCAACGAAACCGGGTACAATATTAAATTAGAAAACCTCAAATTAATTTTTCCGTGAGAATTAGACGCTCATGAAACCATTTATTTTTAAAGGAACGTTAGTCACTCCGTGTTGGGAGTAAAATGTTTATATCAATGTGCCACAGATCAGCATTTTTTTTTCCATCTAATTCAAATAGAAAATGAGAACAAACAGAAAAAGAAGAAAAAAAACTTAATAAATCAACCAATAATTGCAAGATAGATGAGGTATGTACGTTAGACACTTATGCAAATATACATATTTGCCCTATCGACGTACGTAGCTGTGCAAATACGGAGGTATGCCGGCGAATAATTCCTGTTTATGTTGTTATAATATGCGGCCTTGCACTGATTGTGATTTATAGGTTTTATGCGAACCGATTGCGCGGTCGATAGTTGAAGTATGTTGGCCATAGCTGCCCGCTTATTTTTGTTTCGATATCGGTCTGCCCGTTTCTGGTTTAACGGCCGTGCCTATATCCATGTGCAGTTTGTCAGGAAAGTCTTCGGCAACCCACACATAGTTCTACGAACATGATTATGAAAGGAGAACGAATTAGAGAAACTATACAGGATGTTTCCCTACCCGGCAAAAACATAGATGCGGTATCGTTTCTATTTACGAAACAAAGTTTATAGACAAGTTTATATAAAATGTAAATGAGGGTTATTAATGCTTGTTATGTAAATAGTCCATTTATAAATATTTCTGGGGATTTATTGCTTTATGAGGGGTAATTGAGATTTTCCCAGATCAAAATAGGAATTTTAAATGCGACGAAAATTTAGACCCTGCGCATTTATTACATTAATATAAGCAAAATTTTTTTAATTTGATACTTCTCTTTATATGCAGCGGTTGTGCCGGTAAAGTGTACACATTTCACCGCGAGAAATTATATTTTATAAAGTGTTTGCAATATGGGTAGAAAAAAGCAATTAGCCTTGATAGAAAGGGGTAAAGTTCTAGCCTGGCACCAGGATGGTGTTAGTAAGAAGGAAATCGCTCGTCGGTTACGAAGAAGCGATCATCGCGTTAGAGATTTCTTAAAAGATCCGGAAAATTACGGCAACCCAAAAGGCCAGGGCCGACGGAAAGCTGCAAGTGAGCGGGATAAACGCATAATATTGCGGTGTGCACCCAATTCTTCTGCGTCGGCGAGAGTTATTGCAGAACGGGCGGGAGTACAAACGCACGGGCGTAATGTTCAAAGGATTTTAAAGGCGTCACCGGTTATATCACGGAAGAAAATGTTGCCACTTTCGGCGAAACACAAAGAAGCGTGGTTGAAATTTGCCGAAGAACACGTATCCTGGAAGAAACAATAGGAAAAAGTTATATTTTCCGATGAGAAACGTTTTAATTGGGACGGGCCGGATGGGTACTCGCATTATTATCATGATCTGAGAAAGGAACCAAAAGTGAAAATGACCAGACAATTAGGGGGTGGATCTGTGATGATATGAGCAGCGATTGGATTCCGCGATAAAAGTGGGATAGTGTTTTGCACAAACAAAATGACATCTGCGACGTATAAAGACTTATTGCGCGACGATCTTCTACGTTTTGGAAACCAATGGGCCGGGCGCAATTTTGTTTTCCAGCAAGATAACGCGCCAATTCATAAAGCAAAAACCATCACTGAATGGTTTAAAGGGAAAAAGATTAAAACTTTACAGTGGCCGGCACGGTCACCAGACTTAAACATTATTGAAAACATGCGGGGTGAATTGGCGCGTCGCGTTTATGGCGGAGGCCGTCAATATTTCACGGGACAGGAACTGAAAACTTCAATAGCGACTGAATGGCAGAATATCCCTCAAAATTATGCGTTAAATTTATATAAATCTATTAATAACAGACTATTGGAAGTGATTAAGAACAATGGAGGATCTACGCATTACTGATCACTCATTTGTTGATTTTTGTTTTACATTTGCAACAGAGCGTCTAAATTTTTGTTGCAGAAATTGTTTAAACATTGGAGTAATAATTTATTATTTAGTTCGTATATTACTGGAGGAGATATTTTTAAGTTTATTTTACTTTTACGAATAAAAACTTAATTAGATATCTTGCTAGTTTCGCAAAGAAACGTTGTAACCCTTAAAACTCGTAAAACATCTTACCGCGTCTAAGTTTTTGTCGGGGAGTGTACATTAGAAAAACTTTCAATTAGAAAAAGTGTGAAAACTTTCAAAATTTTTTTAAATAGAAATACCTTCATATGTTTCACTGTCTTACCAAATTTCTCCTACAAAAATAACGAATATCAAGGATAAAATTTGTACGCGCCTTTACTTTTATGATCGGGTGTACAAACGGTATAGTTCTGAAAGCAACGCATTAACGCATTTGCACTCATACGCTGTACATTACATTTTAGATAAAAGCATACGCGCACGTCCCGCACGTCTTCGCATATGTGTACGTGTAAATCTACGGCGCATATTTGATAGCGGCCTCCGGTAATAAATCGCCGTACTATTTTCGTCGGGGCTGCGCGACGCGCGTGTTTTTCGCGACATTTTTCGAATACTTCTCCTATTGTTGTAATTCTTATTTTTACACGCCTACATAGATCGGATGCATATATGAAAAAAGATCTTCGTGGATGTAGTGAGCGTGTAAACAATCGCTCCGAAATGTATTCGGTATTTATAAAACGTTTTCGACAGCGTTTCAACGCCGAGCACTAAAACTGTCGACAATAAAATGCAGATATTTCAAACAATTTAATCGGCTTTTTCACGCGAGTGGTAGTTACCGCGCTACCACTAGATGATTTGTTTTCTTTCTGTTGCCGTAGATGTAATCTCGTCGTTTATACAAGTAAACAGGAATTATTTCGGGCACCTCGTATATACGTTTTGAACTAATTTCGATAGTTTGAAATTATTTTTACAACCGTAGAACTAAGACCGTGTAAAATAAATTGTTAGAAATGTGTCACATCGATAGCGCCGGCGCATCCACCAATAATTGTCGTTATTATTATTGCAACTATTTCCTACAGCATGCTTAGACAAATTATTTCTATGTAAATAATAATGCAATCATCTAAAAATCGCTCAAATTAATATAGAAAAAATTAAAAAATGTGGAAATAAGACTCAAATACAAAAGAAATGTTAGACAGCATAGAGAAAAGCTGGAGAATCGTTACCGTACTAGTTTAATTAATTAATCCGGGACAGCTGTTTCGAGAATGCCCGGTTTCGTTTACGTGCTGCGGTACACTTGACGATTCTATCCTTCCATATACGCAGCACCTAATGTGCTCGTCGAATCACTTTATTCACTGCAATTTTATAAATTCCCGAGCTCCATCTTTCGGATCTTCGGATTGCCAAGAAGGTTTTTGAGAGTATTTCCCGAACTGCGGCATACGCTCATATCGTGAGTAGAAAGGAGAGGAACGAACGACGAAAAATGAAATGAATTACGTATAAAGGAGAAATGAAACAAAACAAGCCGTAAAACTGGCGAAGAAGGGATTACAATAGAGACGGAATATAAAACAGAGTGTCTGGAATCAGTTAGCATGCAGTAGAAGCCCTGAAGATGTTCTATTACAACGTGGACGAAACGTCGGCAGAAGCTACGACAACGACGCGGTTCCGGCCCGGAAACGAAGAATATACTAATTGATTACTGCGAAAGCCTACGTAGCAGATTTAAAGTAGATTTTAAAAAAAAACAGTACAGAGCCTAAAAGGGGATAAAAGAGTCTGTCGCTTGATAGTTGCAAGACTCGAACGCCTAACGCCCAACCAATCTAAAACCATCTTCTATTTTTCGTTATATTTATAAGTACATACGTAATTCTGCATGTACCTACCAGACACGATCTCTGGCAAACGCCATTCGTACTTAGTACGTTCCGCACGATCGGATTTAATTCGAAACGTCCGCGTTTTATTCTCCAATCGGCATGATCCTCGTTATTAGCCGTATGTAAGTACGTTGTACGTACGTACTTACGTTTACTCCTTGCTGCTATTGGATATTCGGGGAAGATTGTTCAGCGTTTCCGGCCGATAATCATCGAACGAAGATCAATTACATGCTAATTTCCAATCTTCGCGTTGCATTAATCGTTTCGGCATTAATTCAGCGAGAGGAACGGACGCACGGCGTCATTGGGAAAAATTCGCACGGAAAGGGTTTTACGTCATTGGCGAACGTGCGCGTAATTCTTTAGCGCTCGCAAGATACGTCACTGTAGATCTCGTTTGTACACATTCGATTGTGAAGGTGCAGCAATTAATTTTATTAAAGATTCGTCAGACTTAAATCTTCTTGTTTCTTCCAACGCCTCCTGGGTTGGAAGAAACTTTATTGACTTACACAGAGTCAACGTGGATTCTTTAAAAGTTCTGGTATTGAGATAATTTAGGATCTTTTTGTTTGCTGAGGTTTGCTGAGGCTAGACTGTGCCTCCGTCATCAAATTAGGTGTTCCTCTGGAAGATGTCCTCGATATGGAGGATAAATTGAAAATTGTTTTTGTGGATTGTGGGTGAAGGTAAGCATCCAAACGCAACATAATTTTTATTAAGCTTTTTTTTTGGAAGAAAAAGGGTCCATTTAAGTGGACATTAGATCTTTATCTGCTGAAGTTATGAATGCCATAGAAATAGTTACGTTGGCGTTTAACACGAAGGAATTTGTACATTTTCAGACAAAAGCTTAGATTTTTTTTACATTTTGGATTTCGGCTCCTTACTTAGAACAGTTCCAAAGCTCTGGAACAATGTGATTACGTAATAACAGCCCCTGTTAAGGTGTTTTCAAAGGAATAAGGACCTATCATTCGTTGCTCAACTGCTAATGTTCCATCATCCAATCCGTTGACGAATAACAGCAATTATGCTTATTTGAACGAAAATAAAATTCTTGTTGACTCATTTCTAGAATTATTTTCTTTCGAGATCCTTTTTGTAACTACTAAACGCTGATACGTGATTAACATTTTTTCCGTTGCGAAGACATCAGTTTCCCTCTTTGGCGTCCAGCTTCATAGATCATATTTATAGCCTCCCTAGGGTGATGCTAATTTACCGCATATACGGTTCGAAATATTCGCAAATAGTCCAATAAATACGAACGATTACACGATATTAGTGCCATTAATCTATCGTCCACGTTATTTAATCAAGCGTGAACGTATGCGTGTATTTACGCATCGTGTAGAATAGATGGTAAACAATAGCTCCGTTCACAATGCGAGCGGCGCTGCCCACAGCCAGATATTTATTTATACGTGGATCGCCGGCGAGATATCATTTGCATCAAAATGGACTTTTTACGTTCTCCAAACCTCTCTCTCCCTCTCAATGAGCGAAGTAGTACTTTTTATGATGGTGTCGACGACTATGAGGGTTATTTATGATGTTAATTAACTACAATTGCTTACCTATTTGAAAAATCTTTTTCCGTCTCTCCTTTTACTTATAACGCGTTCGTGTATACAGAGTTGTCCGTTTAAAACGGATTTAGCGAAAAAAGCCGCAGCGCTGTTGCAAGTTGCCGTGCTAGGAAGCCAAGAGGGTCGTGGTAAAATGAGTTCGTGACATTTTCCTCCGATAAATTGTTTAAGCTTTTGAGAAAGACCATCGCCACGTACGGTAGTAGATAAAGATTTACAAAACAAGTTTTCCTCATTAACACAGTCATCTTTGATGTAGGGAACAAATGCAGATAATTCATATCAGTTGACTCACCCAACTGAAGCGCAAACACAAGCCTCTCTCTGTTATCTAAAGCAATTATTGCGAAAAAAAATTATTTATACAGTGGAACTTTGTTAATGTTAATTATGAATTTAAGACAGATGCGGAGCGGTTGAATAGTGGGAGACTAACATTTGACTATCGAAAAAAACAATCGCTATCGTTTTCCCGATCAGTCAACTATTTCAATTGTGCCTTGGCTTCAGGATCGTAGTGGGCTATCCAAATTTCATCAATATTTGACTTATTTCGCTTAAATCGCTTCAACACGGCTTTAGAATTGTTAATTCCATACCCACAGCTTTTCTTATAACTTTAACCTTAATTCGATGGTCCTTTAACATCGTTTGAACTGAACTTTTTCGAAAGCTCTTTCCATCTCGAACGTTCATTGCCGTCTCGCCTCAAAATTATACTTATATATGTGGCAAAGCTCTTAGGTTTCATAACGATTTAGAGGCGCCCCTAAATGTTTAGGGGCGCCTCATGGACTCATGGTACATGTGCACCATGAATTTGAAACGTTCTGTACGTACGCTAATCATACGCGTGAGAGCGACAGCGCTGTGTAAGAAGCATCCAGTACATATATTTTCATTAAGTACAATTATAATCAATAAGAAGGATACATTGTTGAATATGTATATGTGAAGGCGAAGCCAGCGAGCGTACACAATTATTTACTTGTTTGTGTGCATGATGCATCAAATCGCTGGCTTAATTGCGTAATGACATCGCTCTGATTTAGGACCTTGTTATTTTGCTGGAAGATATATGCGTTTGTCTATACAAATAGATACAGATAGATAAAGAAGTCTTAGTTCCGCTTCTCAATTTTGCTATTAGACTCTTACAAAATTGATTGGTTATCACGTTATGAGGCGCGGGGTTTCGGGGTTGAAGCCTCTTAGGTGTTAAACAATTATCGTTATTTTTTGTATGTTGTTTACATGATTCCTGCATCTGTTAAAATCATGGATTGAGTGGTGATATGAAAAGCCGTACGGGTACTGCAATAGTGAGATTAATATTGTTAGGTTGGACCAGAATCAATCGAAGGCTCAGAGTATCTTCGGGATGTTCATCAATGTTGATGATGACCTTAGTCGTAACGGTAGTAACAGATTTATCGAAACAAATTATCTTGAAGAACAAAAATTCCAAAGCTGTACTGTGGCTGAATGATCTATTAAGCCCTCTGAATAATTTTTTAATTCAACAGGAGTCGTGTAGCCTTTAAGAAGTCCAGAATTTTCTTTAGCTCTACGTCTAAGACTTTTGCCAGGTTTATCTTTCGTGCTTCTAAGCAACTGTGTTTTATTATGTAAAGGACATTCCTCTTCCTCGCCGCATCTTTTACATACCGAGTCCCTTTTCGTATAGATGCTTATTTAATGAACAGTGACTAGTTACAGTGCCGGTCCACAATCTAACATCGAATTTGCTCATGGCCAGAAATTCCTCCGACTTTTCTTTTGGGGGTTCTACCAGGGAAGCCAAACAATAAGCGAGATCGCAAATTTACATGGCAATAATGTAACCAACGATGATGTACGCTGCGGAGACGATAAAAATGACAAAGAAAGTAAGAAGAAGAAATGAGAATGCGAGAAAGAAAAATGTTAGGAACAATGCTAGACCCAATAATAAAAGTTTCTTTTGTTAGATTTCTTTTTGATTTTTTTATTAAGCTATTTAGAGGTATTGCAATATGTCTTCTTATAATTTAAGTAATTTTGATTCTTAGCTTTTATCAAGCAATTTTGGAGCTAAATATTCGAGTTTTGGACAATCATTCACAATCTATGGAAATTTTATCAGGTAGCTAGATGTAAGAATTCCTAAGTTAATGAAAACTGCTCTAAATTTCTCTCTATAACCCAAACCTTCAATAACCCATCATTGTAGAGAATAACTCTCTCTCTTAGCTATATCTCAGTTGCCCCACGTCACCATACCGTATGTCTATCGTGAACTCCTATAGGCCGCTAAGCTAAGCCAATATTAAAAGAGGTAGTGTGGGGAGGTATAGTGTTATTGACGACCGCGGAAGCTTACGTAATACGATAATTTCTCTAACGAAATGCTGAAGAAAACACAACCAAAGATCTTAGACTTATCGCAGAACATCGCCGCAATGTGTTTTCAAAATTTTTAACATTTAGGGCATTTTTAAATATTTATTTTATACAGGTTTAAAGTTGTCTAAATTATTAAACGAACCCTTTTCATGCGAAGGAATCAGCAGCAATTTCTTTAGTGCGGAACGACACAGATAAAAAAATACAAAGAAACGAACGCATCTCGGATTTGAGGTGAGGCTAGTTACGTTTCGAGGCACGTAAAAACGCAATTACGTTTATGTAAACGCGATAGTCGTACGATAAGCGGATTTCGTGATTTAAGACGGACTATAGCCGCTACACCGCTCCGCAATAACGCATATAATCTCTTAGGTAAATGAGTTTCCTAATCGCTTTCCGCAAAGCGTAACCATCGCCTCGCTTCGAGACAAACAAATGCGCGCAATCAAGATTTCGGGACGTTTGAAATTCCGTCGGCGGGCGAGCCGACCGGTCGACAAGCTATCTGTTTTGCGCCTCGTCGCGCGAACGTTAGACGAAGGCATCCCGATCGCAATCTCGCACAAACGGACAAATCTTCGAATGTTTCTATATCTATACGAGTTGTATACAGAGCGTTGCAAATTTCTGGCATCACGTAAATGTTTTTAACTATCTTCTTCCGTACATATATAAAAATAAGAGCCGAGTTTATGTTGGACTGATTTTATTCTTGAAATAAATTTTTAAATTAAAAAAAAAACATTTAGAATAAAGAAAAAGCTACAAACACTCGCGAATATTCGCAAATAATATAGATGATGAAATAAATGAAAAGGTAGCGAAAACGAACAGACTATTCAATAGTATCGAAACATATTTTTTTAAGTAAAAAAGAAATAAACAGGTACTGCTCAGATGTGAAGGGCACAAAACGAGGAGGAAAAACCAGAAAACCTGAATTCAAAGGAACAGGTAAAAGGAAGAAAGAACGTCCTAGGAAATTCTGGAAGGATCCAGGTGCATAAAGAAGACGAATAAAACAGGAGAAAGTAAAGGAGTTCGCAGGAGACGGATTCACAAAGAAATTACTAAAGCTTCGGGCTAAATAAGTAAGTGCAGCAAACACGAGCGATCCTTTAGCAAAAATCCTACATCACAAAGCTACAATGAGAGATATAGATCCTAATGGTTTATATACGGCTACAGTAGCGGCTGATCGATCATTAAAGATCTGGGATACAAAAAAATTAGCCGGACATTTACACCAACTCATGTTGACCAGATCAGAAAAATCATTGCTAGCGTTGGGCAGTTTACAAGGATCTTCATATTTATGAATTACTTAGATTGAACGTACCTAAAAATTTAAAATTACAAGCTTAGGTTCGGTACTTATCGATCATCCTGTATACGCGAATACAATTTGGGGAAATACTCTGCCATTATAAAAAAATTTAACTTCCAACTATTTTACACAACAGCAGTAACTTTGCAGTTGTATAAAATTGGGACGCTCTATATAGGAGCGGACTGCCAGCCGGAGCGTTGGAACTTCGCCGGAGGAATACCTGGAATCGTAATGCCTGTATAAAGAGCGGCATTCCGTCGAGATGATCCGCGCGCGATAACATATTTTAAGGTCTTTTATAGGTTAAAGCGCACCGTCACGAACGGCTCGCCTATGCTCCGATGCGGTCACCTAATAGGTACGGATGTCGCGTTTGTCGGAACCCGTGTATTCGTCGTACAACCTACGAAAGTAAAAATAAACAAGCGCGCGTCGTCGATGACGGTCTCAGCTTACACGCTCCTCTTGATACTTACCGTATGATATGAAATTTACGGCCGACTTTCCTTGATTTGTTGCGCGCCGAAAAACGCGCCGCCTTCACGTATGGATATATGCATGCGCCCCAACCGTGTGAAAGAATTTAGATTTTGGAAAAATTCACGGCGTAATATACAGGGTTCGTTCAAAAATCACCGACAAAACGGTCGGGGATTGGAAAGAACAATAAAATAGATATTTTCTAAGCAGGATCCGTCATATTTCGATACTAAGGACTCTCAGGATGTTATCGTTTGTTGAAATTGTTTTCGATGAGGGAGTCGGTCGCATGTCGCGATAGCGTCGGGCTGAGGAAAAAAATGGGCCTTTTTCTCAGCCTGACGTTATCGCGACATGTGACCGGCTCCCTCATCGATAACAATTTCAGCAATGTACTATGACAGCTTGTTCTTGTGCTGTATGACGATGAGAAAGGGCGTTCAGACGGTGATCTTTGTGTCTTACTTTGCTCTTGGGGTAGTGAGGTACGAGGACATCCAGAAATGGGAGTCGTCCATTTGATCCAACCTCCATGGTCAAACGTATGTCCGGTTGTTGGGTCTTTAGGAAGGTTTAGAAATTCATCCATCCATGTGGCTAGATGACGAAGATGTCATCCACAAATCTGAATCAACATTTTGGTTTTAAATGGGAGGAAGATAGGATTCGTTCGAGGCTTCCGTGAAAATGTTAGCAACGACCGAGGATAAAGGGCAGCCCATAGCAACTCCAGAATCTTGTTCGAAAAACTTACCATGGAATTGAAAATAAGTAGAGGTTAAACATGAGTTTACCAATTCAGCTTTCTCTGAAACATGGCGTAATCAAATTACCATTTGCGATTAATTAGAAGATAATTCTAGTGCTGAGAAAAGTTTGTACTTTTCATTAAAAAATTCGCCTTTTACTCACGTACAAAAAAAAAAAAAAAAATCTCATCTCCTATACATATTTCTGTATATTCTCCTATTTAATTTGTATTCGTATCGGAGGTTTCCTTGGAACGACGCTTCTTTCTTTTCCAGTCGATCTACGTAAGCGCTTGATTGCCGATCTTCTTCCGGTATCCCACGATTGCAGATCTGTCTGAATCTCATCGCTGTCGTCAGTTGGCCGATCGATCCCATCGATTTTCCAGCTTTCCGATGACGTAGGTATTTCGTATGCAAACGCCGCGCGATTTTACGGAATAGCGAGGCGCCTCGATTGGTTAAAGCGCCGTCGGACGCCGCCTAAATCGACCTTCGTCGTCTGACAAACAACTACTGACGGATCGCCTCTTACATCGTAAATCACTCATCTTATGCGTAAAGGCGAAAGGAAGAGATTGGGAATCGTTCTAGCTGTCCTTTCTCATCAAATCTATTATTTATTACGCGGATTGTCTGCGATATATAGGAAATACCAACTTAAATTGGGTGCGAAATTTAAAAATTTGTACGTCTTTATTTCTAATTCGTTTATTTGTATTTTTATTGTTAGTTTCTATTTTATGTTATGATTTATGTAGTTGTATTTAGCGCATTAATTTCTGGGGAAGTGTTGTTCGTAGATTTTATAATATTTTTGGGAATTTCTCTTATTCTTATTGGAGGTTCTGGTTGTGGTCATCCCGGACCTCGAATTCTTCAGACAGTTTTCCATCTAGTAATAATAAATAGAAAATCTTCCTATTTTTAGACTGTTCATCCAATGCTTTCTTTATGTCTC
>CACRWG010005040.1:0-12174 GCA_902654985.2 Oryctes borbonicus
GAGAAGTTCAACAGTAAATGACATCATAAAGCGATATCGGACAACTGGAACTATAGAAAATCGTGTTCGTCCTGGAGCATCTAAACAACAAAAGCTGAAGATTTGAGAATTGTATTATGAAACAAACGCAATAGAAAATTAACACCGCCACAAGTAGCAGCCGAAGTCAATCGCGGCGGTGAAGAACAAGTTTCGGCGAGTACGGTAAAACGTCGACTTCAACAAACGGACCTTCATAGACGCATTGCCATTCGAAAACCCTTATTACGTCGGGGCAACAGAGCAAAACGGCTACAGTGGGCCCGTTCTCATCTAGATTGGTCGTTAGATGATTGGAAACACCTGCTTTGGAGTGACCAGTCAAAGTTTGAGGTTTTTGGGCAAAATCGACGAGTTTATGTCCGAAAAGTGATCCCGAACTGCATTGTGCCTACAGTGAAGCAATGGCGTAGTTCTGTGTTAGTGTGGGGATGTTTCTCCTTTGCTGGGACGGGGGATTTATGCAGAGTGCAGGGTGTAATCAGGAAGGAAAATTATTTTGCAATAGTCCAGAATCAAGCAGTGCCATCAGGATTGCGTATAATAGGCCGTAACTTTACATTCATGCATGACAACGACCCAAAACACACTGCGTTAGTGTGTAAGAACTATCTAAAGGAGCAAGAAGAACAGCACACCCTGAAAGTAACGACATGGCCCCCACTAAGCCTAGATTTGAACCCGATAGAGTTGTTGTGGGATGAACTGGACAGGAGCATCCGAAAAATACGCCCAAATTCACAAGAACATTTACGGAATATTCTGTAACATGAATGGATTAATATTCCACAATCCGTTTTAACAAAACTTATCGAAAGAATGCCTAGAATAGTTCGAGCGGTGATTAACAGCAAAGGAGGTTTTTTCGATGAAAAAAAAAATAATGTTCAGTATGTTATATTAGGCCAGAATAACTTTTTATTTATTTATTTTTGTCTTTTTTACCTGTACATACAACAAAATTGCATTTTGTTTTTAGTTTCGTTTGCTTCTGTAACCTTTTCATGTTTTTTACCAACCGACTGAACTTCTCTGAACGGCAGTGTATGTACCCATTATTGTTCACTAGTGTCAGCGGTGTCACTAAAATTTGAAAAGTAATATTTTTTTTTATTAACCTCATGTTCAAGTCAAATACCGCATATGTAAAAATATTTCCGGATCCTATCGCCATTTCCCTACCGGAAATTCATCCCAGTCCCTTAACCCGACAGATCTTTCCCCGCAATTCCCGATATCTTCACAGAAGACGACGATTTTTAAAAATAATTCCCAGAGAGGACAATAGAGGAACAAAAACAACTTATGTCCTTATTATCACATCTGCCCTGTCTATGTTGCTATTTATTGACGAATTCTTTATTATCTTATTAAACAAACACAATACCAAGTCTAGTTCAATGTAAATCTTACCCATAAAGCGGGTTCAGCCGATTCCTAACGCTGAAAAATGTCAAGTTGATGCATACAACAAAAGACATTTATTTTTTTTAACATTAAAACCCCTCATCCGAAAATCACATTCTCCAGTTGAAAGTGAACTTTATGTAGTGTAGGCAATTCAAATGAATATAATAAGCTTCTCATACGTGAGATAAGATAATAGGCAGCGAAGCATGTAATTTACCTTAATAGATTTTACACAGCACTCGGCAGCTTATCTTACTTCTTTAATACATTCGAAGATAGATTATCGCATAACATAGCAACTGCTTTCCACGGCGTTTTCTTCTTTACTCGTCGAAAATACACGTTTCACTAGAATCTTGCCATCAAACAGCCTTATCTGTCTGTAAAATACGTGTATTTTCGAATAATAAGAGAAAAGAAACAAGTAGGAATGCAGCAGATTTATTTCAGGACAATATTCCAACGGCATTTCTATTGCGATAAATTCTGTTAACGTAAAATACAAGTCTCGCGCCTTAATTGTACAATAAAGATTGTTCAAACAGCGATGTAATACCTCAGCACATATAATGAGATGCTTTTATAAGAGATACGTACGTTGAGATTCCACAAACGTTATTTAAAAATTACAATCGCGTTGTGTAAATAACTTCTTTAAACAATTTGTATAAGATTGTTAATGCTGTGGTTCAATGTTGCATTTCTTACTTTAAACCTTTAAAAATTAATGGTCAATCTTATCAAGATAACTTAATTTTGAACTAATGCAAGTGTCTTGAAATGATGTTTTGAAAAATTGCTTAATTTAAGTACGGCATCATTAAAACTGTTGCGTGTAATCGTATCGTAAGTAAAATTTACTTGTTTGTGTGGTACTTAGTACTTTAAGGATTACCTAGAATTTAAGGCATGTCGGTGAAATTGCCCATAAGCCTTTGTTAAATTATTATTTGGACTTACCCCTCTTTTCCAACTTCTTAAATTACGTCATATAAATAAATCGTAGAATTATCGTCCATCCGGGACCGGACATTAGCTAATTTAAAAACTACAGAAACTAGTGGTAAAGCTATCCTTTACCAAATTAGCAGTTCTAGAATGCTTGAAATTTATACACATATATCTTTTTATTCCCTGATTTCTTAATTTGCTATTTATATTCTTAATGTTGCACTCATACTAGTGGCGCAAAGAGAATTTCGCGAATTTTTATTGTTTTCTACTTGTTTTTTGTTACTCGCGTCTCAGCTTTTAAAAAGAGTCTTCCGTTAGTCCCTTACAATAATAATTGGCGAATACTAATACCGCAGCTGGCCACAATTTATCCTTCGTACCGAAATTGATAAGTCGCACAATAATTAGTCATTAAAATTCAGGAAGCTACAAACAGTACGTTACATCATAGTAAGCAACATAAATTTTCTAATAAAGTAATCAATTTTAACAAAAAAATTTTTATTACGCAAAATCACCTTCACCATTAGTGGTAATTAAGAACACAATAAATATTCATTATTTAAATCTTCTTCATTGCATATTTGAAGAACATTTATTTAAAGTGAAAGCATATTCTATCGCAATTACAATTTAATATGCTAATTTATTATATTCTAATAAACGAAGCTCTTGAGACAGGTTTGTTAATTAAAATTAGTCGAAATTGCAAAATCAAATCTTTTGATCAAAATGGCACATTACATCGAAACGTAAAAAAATGTTAAATGTTTAACCATTTCGACAAAGTTTAGTTAAAAAATAAGTCCTCGAATCTTAAGATTTGATTTATTAGTATAAACATTATTGCGAAAGAAAGAAACACGGGAAAACTGCCTAATTTATTTTATTTATTGCAACTATTTATATGCATGCTCATAATAGAATGTATTTATGGGTAGTATTGCCCCGTATTCGTTAGGCTACCTGCAAAACGCGGGCGCCATAGAAGTTGCTGCATTGCAGGCGTAAGAAGTTGCACCAGCTGTGTATTGGCGGTTGTCTATGTAACAGGCAAAAACTACCTTTATTCCTTAATAATTGCTTTTTGACCATGATTTCGTATTTTTCCGTATAGCAAAAAATAAATAAAATAAAATAAATAAACTTATGATTGTTAACATGAATGTAAACAACTTTTATTTATAGTTTTATGTTATATAAATATACAACAAAATTATCGAGCATCTCTAGAAAGCATAATTCTTTTTAAAACGTTTATATATAATTCAAATTTTTATATAATGAAACATTTTTTTTCAACATCGACGGACATCTTCGGATGATTCTCTACTGATTTTGCAAACTTTTACACAAAATAAAATTAGTCGATACAAAAAAACAAAATAAAGCAAAGAAATAAACATAACAACGTAACCAGGGTAAATTGGTTCCCTGAAAATGTGTAAATTGAAACTGTTCAATTTGAGTCCACTATTCATATTGAGCTTCTTTTTTACTAAGGCTCTCTTAAAAGGTATCTACCCTTCGAATACCTATTTGGTACTAGAACGCCAACTTTTCACTTATAATAAATATATAGAACATGCATGAAAAAGAAAAGCAACAAATCGTTAACAATGTTTATTGCTGCAATATTATGTACATTGAATATAAACAGATACGTGGCTAAAACTATTGGGATGACCACCAAAGTTTTAGCTTAAATTCCACAGGGTGATACTAAAAACAAATAGTAATAATTACAATGAGCCAATATACGTCTTAGGAATGATAGATAATGAAGAAATCGATGCATGTTTCAATACAAAGCAATATAAAAAAATACAAAGCCATGGCACTAATTGAAGACGAGCCCACAAAATGAACTTAACAGGTTATGAACGACTATTGTTTATATATTGTTTAAAAATTTTGTTTTAATAACACTTTGTACAGTGCAACTTACATAAATATGGTAGAAGAAACTTGCTTAGAATCACCAGTTCTTCTTCAATGATTTTTGAAGTATAATTAAGGTGTGATACTAAAAACTTTAAGTAACAAGAAATAAGAGTAAGGCTTGCGTTGTAATAACATTATCATTAAGCACTCTAATTGTTATATTTAAATACAAAAATGTTGGCACGATATGTGATATATGATCTCCTCGAGAAATGCCATCGGACGGCAGTTTAAAACATTAATTTATTGGTTGAAATTTTAATCCTAGGCTATCACTGCCACTGACAGAATTCGTCGATGAGATTATCACAGTCGTTAAAGAGAATATTTCGTCGCTGCGCCTCCAATATTATTGCTTGCGATTCATTCAGTTGTGTGTTATAAAATGCGTCTTTTCTGAGGCTGCTCTGCATTGAATTCTTATTTTACCTATAAAAAAGGTGAAATAAGTGCCTAACGTGACTGAAATTTTCAAAAGCATCTTTCATACTCAAAGAGTAACGCCGTCTTCATATTAGAACTTTGCAGGCTATCCTCGTATTTACCTTAACGCGTTATCTATCAACACTAGCGCATAGTTTTACTTGCTTTAATGAATCTTAACCAATCACTATACGCAACATCCTACATTGCTCTGGCATTAAATTTTTCTTGTTCTTGCTAGTCCGACCATCAACATCGCTGATAACGCCGTTGGAAGCAATTAACTATTTCGATATTTAAATGAACCAATCTTATCTTTCTTAACCCATTCCAATGCGTTGAAATAAAACAATTCGACGTTTAATGCCATCGAATTTATTCATTTCGTCACCTCCTTTACTTTTATTTTACACGCTTTCAAGAGTTTGGCGTATCTATCTTAATAATCTGGCCTCCGGACGGACGCTTATACGAGCGGATTATCAAGATTTTAACAGGCAATTTATTCTAGCCGTAAAATGCGCTACAATACCTCATTTACTACAATAATTAACGCGCATAGGCCGTCAATAGTCCTTATTTCTTTTATTGTGCACTATTACGATTGCAAATTTATGCTCATAACAAAGTTTAATGGCTACAACTTGCAAAAGGGCGAAGTTATTTGACTACTTATCTTTCGTGGCGACAATAACAAGCAATTTATCATCGGTGGCTAGCATAGCTGCACGCGTCCTTTATGTAACTCCGCACATCGGTTGAATACGAAGCGAAGGCTCAAACGTTTTTTTTAACAGCTTTTTGTGATGTTTCTGTATTAAAGTAAGAACGAATGCGCTTACAGTCAGGTCATAAATAATAACGGCCATTTCTACAATTTGATATTCTTTAATCTGCATTCTGAACTGACTGCAGCTACAGAATATTTTTTTTTATTACAGCATTTTATGTAGCTATACCAACAGTGTCTCTCACCACAATAACAACATAGATCCTAGATTGTGTTCTTCGGTTCTTCTTAATCTGGGTTAAGTATTTAATATTTGAGACTAAAATGTAAGAATAATTAGAAACTACTAGCCTACAAAGGCAGCCACTGTACAACTAAAAATGCACCACCCCTAAATTATTGGAGTATTTCGTTAAAATTTCATAAATGCATTTCTGAAGATCAACTTAACTTATTGGAACCTGTTGATTGTAAATCAAAATAAAACACGTAGAGCAGGTTCAGGCTCTCCCAGAAGGACCACCTCCCGAGAAAATTTTCATTTGAAGCGCTTGATTGTGCGACACAGAGGTCAGGTTGCAACATTTTTTACTTTTCTTTTATTGAATTGTCTTACATTTACATGTTTCACAAAACGAAGATGCATATCCTAGACAGATATACTAAAAAAGACTGCTACATTATTTTAAACACGACTGTACCAACCTTAACGTTCCAACAGTTGCAGATAACGGCCGAAACGTGAAGAAATGGCTCCTTTCGCGAACCATCGTTAAATGCCAATCCGTCTCTTCTTATACTCCGTCATCTGTTGAATGCAGATCAACATTTACAGGCTTGCGTACGATATAAATATGACTTAACAATCGGCAAGAAGAAAATATATGATCGTGGTTCCTTTATTTCGTAGAATAAGAAGAAAATATTATTTTTGTTCGGAAGCATGATTATTAACCAATGAGACTGTCGCCACCACAAATTGATATATTTTGTCGTTCCAAAGATATTTCGATTTTCATTAATTTTTCCATTTAAAAAACAAAACAAACGCTATTGTTTACCTTCTAAATTTTGAGTGGTGGGGCAGTGCTCACCGCTCTAAGCTATTAGTTTCGGGGTGCCGGATTCGAACCGCGGGCTCGCAACTCTCAGAGTAACGTTTACTCCAAATTTTGCAAACGGTGAGAGTGAAAAGCTTCGGGCACATGCGTATTAATAACTCATGACCAGCCGATACCCCCTCTAACTAGCGAAAACTGTTGGGGGATGTAAAGGCATGTAGTATCTAGTTAGTATCTCTTAACACTCAGCCTTCAAACTGCAGATAAAAAAAAATCCAAGCGTTAAAATTAAAGTATATTACTTATATTTAATGTGAAGCTTGTACTGAGTATTAATTACAGCCATATTCTAATATAGCGAAATGGGTCACACTGGCTTAACTTTCGACTATATTCGTACCCGCATATGGGATGGCAAATATTATCTATTAATCAACTAATCACATCACCGTCCTTCAGAAAGTTAATCAGACTTTAAAAGCGAGAGGTTACTTTTACCAAATAATTAATCACAAAATCAATTAAACCCAGAAGCGAAATAGATTTCAATGTTATTTTTTTTATTGCACTAGATTATTATTTTCATGAATTCGAAGGAATGTACAACATAAAATAATCGATTAACCTAATAGTATAGCGTATAGAGTTTGTTAGAATGAATAAAATGGGAAGCAAAACAAACGAAGAATTTATTGGCTGCACTCACGCGCTGATCTACAGTACTACTGCGAAGAATTTTAACATCTTCCACGAAGGCTTTTAACAATTTTAGATAGATAGATTCAACATTCTGAATCTAGACCATTCATTTTGTTGTCATTAATATGGGGTAATTGATAAGAGGGGCAATTAACCTGCAATTACGAAATATCAAAAGCATAGACGAGATCTTTACCTTTGAAGAACACCGACCACACATGGGTATGTAAATGGAATCCAATAATTCCATCTATTTATGTTCACAGAAATAGTTAACTATTAAACGACTATTTAACGGTAAAAATAACAGTTTCTTTGTTTATCTACTTCTCAAGAACATTGAAAGGTTAGATGGTTTTAATAAATAAAATTGCAGTTTAAATTTTTGCAAATACCTTTTATTGGTAAATATTTTTTTATGTATAAAAGCTGTTTTTTACATATGTAAGTAGTCTTGCCAGTCTTTTGCATTTACTTACGCGTTACGAATTTAATGGGGAATAGGAAAAATTAAATACGTATTTTTCTATATGTATTTATCTATCTAGATCAACAATAAACATAGATTTCTAACATTTTATAAGTATGTGCTTTTGATAATTACTCAATATTGCAGCAACAATCTAAACCTTTACATAACCATAATAATGACAACTTTCATTCTCAATGTAAGCACATTGGACTTTTTATACAATTTCCCTATTACACATCGCCACGTTGACCTTAAAGCTGCATACGTAATTTACTTAAGGCCGGAATAACATTCCAACATATGTATATGTTCCTATTGTAAAATAATTTAATTTTGCACTCACTATTGATTAAGTTTAAATAAAAGATAATAAAACCATGTAGTACGATCTCTTTGGCTGAAAGTTAGCACTACCTTTCCTGTGTCTGGCGAGCATGAATTCGCCTGAATTTGTCCTGGAATATTTCGTCAATACGAAGTCTCTTGATTTTCCGATTTCCTATTTTAGGTTCAAGGAAAGGCATATTCGTTACTTCTTTGAAAAAGTTTTTTAATTTCTTAATTTCCCTCAATCCCTTGGTGGCCACCACAATGTAAGGTGCCAAACATTCGTGTATAAGCTTAGATTCATATGTATAGGTTTTTAGAGCCTTTCTTGCTGCCTAATTGTCTGTGAATATGTTTATGGTAGGGTATAACAAGGAATCTTACAGGCACCTTTGCCTATCGAACACGTAATAGTGTAACCTCAATGAATGAACCGACACCACTCAGCGAAGTTGATCATCTGAGACTCTGCATGAGCAACACAATGCTTCTTCTGGAGATTGCTCAATTAACGTTGGCTGGTATCCACAGAAAAATAATCCTCCTGTCCGTCAGCTACAAGAATTAAGCGTATCAATCTAGAAGTAAACGTCTTCTAATAAAAGAAGAGATGCCGAAGAAATACGATAGAAAAAACTTAAAATAAGTGTCCTTTTCGCAATTTCAACGTGCTATTATTAATTTCGTTGGTGAAATTGTAGAACCGAATGACAAAAACGTAATTTTCCCAGAAAATGCTTGTCGGAATCGCGATCATTAGGCGTTCTAATACATCTCCGCTAATTCATCCACATTAAAAGCACTACGTTCACGGCTTTATATGAAGCGAGCACACAGCGTCTGACCACTACCTACTTATGAGACGTATGGTTAGCGGTGTTAGCGGTGTTTGGCGTATTTCAACGTCGTATGTGTCGTCTTCTTGGACTCCGCAGAAGGCAGTTCTTCGTGATTATCGCTGGCGCGCACTTCGACGCGCGTACTGCTAAACTCAAGCCCGACCTCGAAACGCCAAAGCAAAAGAAAACACGCGCGCAAGTAAGGATTATCGAGAATTTTTCGCGCGCCCCGTGTATTATTTCTTGTGTTTCGTATGGGATTTGCGTAAGTTTTGGATTTTCTCATTGTTCTTGCTATTGCTTGTGGTGAATTGTTCGATGTGAACCTGTATTACGTGACCGCCAAACTGAAGAACAGGTGAGGATGCTATAATTTAAGATGTTGTTGCCTTTAAATGCAACGCGGCCTCAACGATATAATCGAAAATTGGCACGAAAACGTAATATAACGGAATACAAGAGCGGAACGTTATAAATTGACCGATTTATGCTTCGAGATAAAAAAGTTTATGGTTACTGTGAAAGCATTTAAAATAACTGACTAAAAGAATAATTTAACGATTAAAATTTACTGGTAAAATTATATGAAAAAATGCGTTATTTTACG
Source organism: Oryctes borbonicus (assembly GCA_902654985.2). Lineage (NCBI taxonomy): Eukaryota > Metazoa > Arthropoda > Insecta > Coleoptera > Scarabaeidae > Oryctes > Oryctes borbonicus. The sequence continues at coordinate 9,506 of CACRWG010005040.1, forward strand.
TATAATTTAATCTAGATCTGTCTTATTTTTCGAGTTTTTATCAACTGTTTAGAACGTCTCCAATATAACATTTAAAACATGTTCAAGTGAACTAAATTTATATTGTTAACTAGATCTTGTGATAATCAAAATAAATCAACATTATTTGTTTCAAACATGATATTTATTTAAGCGTATTCAAATGTAGTTTTTAGTTGTCTCAATTAGATGACTCTTTCAGAGTACAAAAAGCTATTGCGCCGCCAAAAAATATTCGGGGTTTAATAACAATTTTATATGACGCCAGAACATGAAACAGTTGACACTAAAACATTTTTCTCTAATGTACTTAAACTCATGCTTATTTTAATAAATTGCCTTGATTCTGTTATACAAAGACATTAGCTTGATTAGTTTCAATCTATTTTGATTCTTGTAATTGAGTGTATTTAAATTTTGCTTTCTACAAACCCACTTCTTAATGGTGTTTTAGATTTAGAAAATCTTTTTTTAATTCAAATAAGATTAAATGCTTCCTGTGTTATCTTAAGAAATACTTCATAATAAAAGCATATACAGAGATATTTCTTCATATCCAAACTCTATAGCAGAAACTAGTACAAGTAGTGACACGTCCAAAAACATTCCGTTTATTTTCTGTAAAATTTTAAAGGTGGTAAGCAAAAAAGAAACCAATATCCGTGTTTGATTCTAATGGTTGACAGTATTGGTCTGCGACAGATATTTATAAACATCTACCTAAAAGGCGAGGAATTAAAATAGTAAAATTGAACTAAGAATCAATTCAAAAATCTTTCCTTACACATTTGCACTGCCGTTCAGTGAAGTTCGGTCATACAATAAAAATCTATTATATCACACTGTATACAATTATTAATACATAAAATTAGAAAAATATTAAGCATAAACTCTTTTCTAAGGGATTAAAGCCATAAATTATTATGTAAAGTAGAAATATTGCGACAACCACAATAAAGTCCCTTTTATTATCATTCCAAGAATTTCTCGGAAGTACCGATCTTTTGAAACGGGTCGTTTGGGGATTATTAACGAACAATACATTTAGGAAATATACCGCAGCATCACTCTTATTTATTTATCACGGGCGTAAAAATATAAATTTGTGTGTTGGTGTGCATCTGTCGTTTTTGCGCGAAAGTTTTAAGAAAATTTACTTCAAAATGGCACGTGGCAGGCCGACCAATGTAGAAAAACGTTCACGCATTATTACACTGTTTGAAAAAGGATATTCGGGGCGACAAATTGCTGAAAAAGTAAATATGAGAAGTTCAACAGTAAATGACATCATAAAGCGATATCGGACAACTGGAACTATAGAAAATCGTGCAGTGAAGCAAGGGCGTAGTTCTGTGTTAGTGTTGGAATGTTTCTCCTTTGCTGGGACGGGAGATTTATGCAGATTGCAGGGTGTAATGAGGAAGGAAAATTATTTTGCAATACTCCAGAATCATGCAGTGCCATCAGGATTGCGTATAATGGGCCGTAACTTTACATTCTTGCATGACAACGGCCCAAAACACACTGCGTTAGTGTGTAAGAACTATCTAAAGGAGCAAGAAGAACAGCACACCCTGAAAGTAAATACATGGCCCCCACAAAGCCCAGATTTGAACCTATAGAATTGTTGTGGGATGAACTGGACAGGAGGATCCGAAAAATATGCCCAACTTCACAAGAACATTTATGGAATATTATGCAACATGAATGGATTAATATTCCACAATCCATTTTAACAAAACTTATCGAAAGAATGCCTAGAATAGTTCGAGCGGTGATTAACAGCAAAGGAGGTTTTTTCGATGAAAAAAAAAATAATGTTCAGTATGTTATATTAGGCCAGAATAACTTTTTATTTATTTATTTTCGGCCTTTTTACCATGTACATACAATAAAATTACAATTTGTTTTTAGTTTCGTTTGTTTCTGTAACCTTTTCATGTTTTTTACCAACCGACCGAACTTCTCTGAGTGGCAGTGTACATAAATAGATTAAAGGGGCTATTAAGAAACTAATCCTTTCAATTACTTCACTCACGATATTATAGCTTGAATATGCACATTTAAGGTCAACGGGACAGAATTAATTTTCTACGAATAGCCGTGAATTTTCATTTAGTTTCAAATAGGCACTTATAGCCGGCCACATAAAAAGGCTTCGCTGGCTACATAAAATATATTTTCCGCTACACGGGAGTATAGTGGATTCGTCCCTCTCAGGTCGTAAACTAATTTAATTTACACGAAGACACGCAACGCTGGTAAATGAAGTCGCCTTTAGAAACCAGATCATTTAATAAATAGAAACAACATGCATGCACTCAAATGCGTTCGAACATAAGCTGGGTTGTGCGGAAATTGAAACGCGTATGTACATGTACATATATTGTAGGTAGTAGGAGTGCAGCACGAATTAGAAAGAAATACCGTCTGCAATTTAGTGCGGTTGCTGGTAAAATATGCTGATGTGTAGACTCGTGTAAGGAGTAATTCTTTAAAAAAGCGAAAACTGATTACCATATGTGTATACACAATTATTAAATCATTGAAATGTATGTATACGTTCACTGTTCCTTTGGAATCTGCGTTATATTAACATAACCTACACGTTAAAATTTGAATTATTAATAGATCCTACTTCCTAGTACAAT
>CACRWG010005041.1:0-12155 GCA_902654985.2 Oryctes borbonicus
CTTTAGAAATCTTCTGAAGAAGCTGACAGCATGGTCAGCGAAACGTCAAGTAAAACATTAACTACACGACATCACCCGAAAGACATTTCTACTATGGATTACGGTCGTGAAAGCCTACACTCAACTATAATAAACTTGTCTATAGTAGCAATCCCTAAGCTGTTAAAATGTCGATATGAAACGTCACATTTTTAGAAACTTCACATTTAAAACTTTAAACGTCCTGCGGAAAAGGTAAAGGAGCTCCAAGAAACGCGTACAGAAGTTAAATCGATTAATTTCATCGAGCAAAAATCCCGTATATAAAATTTATTATCCCGTATCTCGTCCGCCACATTAGCCTTTACGTATTTAGTATTAGCGGCAGCGCGCTGTATATGTATGTGTGCGTATGCGCCAACAGCAAACCTAGATAAGCGCGATCATGTTACATCTTAATCGTTCCACGGTCCTCGTCGTTTAAAAGTCATTTGCGAAATCCATTACCGCCGACGTTATCAACGATTTCCGACCGTAAAACCGATCCACCGGCGAAGTTATTTGTATGATCGTATGCCCTCTGCTAGGCGGTGTTTTTATCATCGATGGTTGCTTCGTATCCCTATTTGTAGTTTTCTTAAGAGATATAGATAACGGAGTATATTTCATGCAAGGTTTTTGGAATCTTTTTTAGTTAATTTGTATTGATCCTTTTTGACGGGATATTGCATTTTGAATTGATACAAGTTCCTATTACGCCGTGTTTATTGTTTATTATTTTTTTTGGGGAACATGTTACTACGATTTTTTGCTTTACAATTAATTTCGATTAGAGCAGATTATAAAAGGTCTATCAGCGAATTTGAAAGAAATTTCCATTAACATTATAGCATGAATCCCACTAATTTATCGATCCATAAAATTTAAGAGCAGTGCACCTTAGTATTCAAAAAAATACCATCAGCATTGCTCATTTAATCATTTTTTCCAGATGATACAGAAAATGTATACATAAAACTATCAAAAAGAATCAGCTTAAAATTAGTGTGGATTAATATGATGATGAATAACATTCTAAATTAATTAAAAATCATGAAGTTTCTGTTTTAGTTAAATAATTTCTTATACATTTGATCAATTTTGGTAATCGAGAACTACTTTTTCATGTTTTACTAGAAACATTACGAAATCGGCCATGCAGTGGCAGCTGATCACTATATTCAGTGGGTTTTTGTACGTTTTAATTGCACTACAACAAACTACAAGAAATTATAGCCAGGATGAATTAATTGAACATTTCAAAAGATCGTAGCGAGAAGTAGACAAGGTTGTAAAAATACAAAGGGTACTAGAAAAGTACAGCTTTATTTATTACATTTTTTCAAAATAATTTCCATCACATTCAGGACATGTCCATTCTCCGATTCTTAAACCAGCTTCCTCAAGTTTCATTAGGAAGTAAGGCACTCATGTTGTCTCATGCCTTCAGAAAGTCTTGATTAGTGGAAAACTGCTTTCTTTTCAGCTTCATTTTCGCATGCACGAACAGTGTGCAGCCACAGGGAGCAAGATCTGGATTCATTCAAGATGATTCATTCTTGACTCTGGCCGCAGGTTCTTCAGAGATTCGATTACCTTAAGCAGCCGCTGCTTAGTATACCTCTTCGGTATTACCGTTTTCTGAGTACCCAAAACGACACGCTCCACAATTCTTTTTAACAGATCGTCCAAGTTTCGTCATCTGCCACCATGTTATTCGCATACCGAGATTGTTCCTTAACAATTTTTTTTAGCATCTCCCAGCACAAGTCACATGATGTGTGATCTGCTCTTTATTCAGTCTATGCGGCACCCAGAGACAACAAAGTATCCTCATGTGCAATTGATCGTGCAGAATCGAACGAATTGCTTGTGCATTTAGGTCTACAGGTGTGTCGGTAATTCTTTTCCGGTTTTTTCGCTAAAGAAAACACGTTACTTAGAATGGATAGTTAAAATTTATTTATTCAAAGTATTGGCCATTTGATTCTATACATTTTGTCCATCTCTCAGGCAATTTATGAATGCCATTCCAAAAGAACAGTTCCTCCTTTGAGCTAAACCATTCATCGAGCCATTTTTTAACTTCTTCGAAATCGGCGAAGTGCTGCTCTGCAAGCGCGTGCCCCATCGATGCGAAAAGGTGGTAGTCGGATGGAGCCAGGTCTGGAGAGTACGGCGGGTGCGATAAAACTTCCCATCCAAGTGATTTCAACATTTCTTTGACTGGTTTTGCTGTATGAGACGGCGCGTTGTCATGTTGCAAAATCACTTTATCATGTCTTTCAGCGTATTGTGGACGTTTTTCGATCAATGCACAGTTCAAATTGATCATTTGTTGTCGGTAGCGATCACTATTAACTGTTTCTCCCGGTTTCAACAGTTCATAATATACGACACCAATCTGGTCCCACCAGACACAGAGCATGGTCTTGCGACCAAAGCGATTTGGCCTTGCAGTCGATGGGCCAGCTTCGCCAGGTGATAACCATGATTTTTTTCGCTTGGGATTTTCGAAATAAATCCATTTTTCATCACCCGTTACTATTCGATGCAGAAATGACTTCCTTTCATACCTTTGAAGCAGAATTTCACTAACGATTTTTCGATTTTCCATTTGTCTGTCATTCAATTCATGTGGCACCCATCTCCCCATCTTTTGGATCTTTCCCATAGCTTGTAATCGTTCACAAATTGCTACTCGGCCCACATTCAACTTTTCTGCTAATTGTTTTTGAGTTTGTGTTGAGTCTTCATCCAATAGCTCCTGCAATTCCGCGTCTTCAAACGTTTTCGGCCTACCAGGACGTTCTTTATCTTGAACGTTGAAATCACCACATTTGAATTGTCGAAACCACGTTTCACATGTTCTTATGGTTGGAGCATGCTCACCGTAAGTCTCTACTAGCAAACGATGACTTTCAGCGGCTTTTTTCTTTTGATGAAACAAGAAAAGTAATGCGTGCCGCAAATGCACGTTTTCAGGCACAAAACTCGACATTTTCAAAAAATTATAAATCTATAACGCTGTTATTTTGGCGGAACGTAACTTGTGTAGTTTTAAGGTTAATGTCAGTAGAATAAAATTACATATGTATCAAATCATAACATTTCATACTTATGGCCAGTGACATCTGCCGGAAAAACCGGAAAGGAATTACCGACACACCTGGTAAGGTACCCTCTGCTGGTAGGTCACTTGCCTATTTTCGTTAAGCACAGCAGAAACGTTTTGCTACGTAATTGACGTTCGCGGCCTTCCCCTCTGTATCACCCGAATATAGTCGTCCGATGTGGACAAACATTACAGAGTCATTTCTTTTGAGCAGTAGCAAGCACCTACTAGTGAAGAATAGAGGCCACAGACGTGACGCAGTGGCTATTGTGCGACTAATGCAGCAACAACCAGCCTCCTGCGACTCATTGTTGCCTCATATTGCAAAATTATATTTCAACGGATACTTGGCCATAAACATCATTTTCTAAGTTAACTGCAAAGTTCAGAAAGGAACAACAAGCAAATAAAATTTTGTAATTCCCTCGAAATCTAATTGAAACCGAACGACACAATGGTTGAAGCAAACTTTTTTTTTAATATGTACAGAAAGAACTTATGCCACGCCATTTGTTTAAAATAGAAGCTCGTTGTGACTTTTTTCACCCATCAATTAGGAATAGATTTTGCCTAACCAACTAAACACGCAAACCCTTTCCTCCGTCCAAAATCTTCGATAACAATAATTACAGACATTCGTTACGAAATACGTTTCTTTCAAGTTTAATTGCGACAATTAGATGAAATCCAAACTGAAGACAACCGTTAATTTGAATTCATATGTTTTCTACGAATCTCTTCTTCACGCATACATGTACAGCGTGTTCAAATTGGATGGAATAATGATTCTAAAGGTGCTGTTATACGAAAAATGTCTTATATAAAAGGCGAGAATTTTTTTTGGGTTATGTAAGAAGAAATTTTGTTTGTTTTCAGTAGAATGGTTTGTTGTTGATTAGCTATTTTCTAACCATTATGATAATGTGTAGCTATTAGAAATGTGAAAAGAAAACAGAAATAATAAAATGTAAAATATTAACATTTTAATTAATATATTTTTATTTGAAAAGAAATTGCTCAAAATGCCACACCATTAACAGCCAGACGATATTTTTTTTTCGTAACCTAAGATCTCGCCAAATAACTTTTATATAACATATTTTTTCATATAGCGTATACGTTGGGTATGTACTACATACGATCGAAAAGAAAAGAGACTCCGTTGGCCTGGAATTCGCTTCTTAGAGTTCAACATTCTACTTGCGCGTTTTTTGCATTGGTAGGCGCACATCTTCCGCGTTATCGCAATGTACCATAGCATTAGAGGAAACTCAATGGGAGTTGGTTTTCCATATCCGTCGGTGTCCCAAAAATCCTTTTTACATTCAACAACTCGCAAAGGTATTCTCGCCAAGATATAGTGTTAGTAGATTTGCTCTTTTAACATAAACTTTTGTGGCTCATCTGATAGGTGTAATTTTATGAAGTTTGAATAATTTGCTGGAAATGTATGAAATCATTAATTGTTTTGGTTCTATTATTTTGTATGGAATTAATCTTTTGCCTGTTTCGATAATAACAAAATTAAGACGTGATAAGCCATTTGTAATATAAGTATTAGAGTTTAAGTAACGAAAATATGTCGATGACGTTAATAATCCATGAAGCGGGTTTGATTCCACAATTTCTCAGAACTTAGAAATAAGAATTGGCATTTAAAAATTATTCTTGGAATCATATTGATTTCAATCTGGAAGGTAAATTTGTCTAAATGCGCTTCAATTATTTCTTCAAATAACCGAACATATTACCGCTTTCCAATTATCCACTTGGTCTCGAACAACAAGAAGCACTTAACTTTAACGTTGGTCGCGTTCATTTGATCCTGACGATTTATTTCGATAAAGTGTCACGTTTCAAAGTTTAAAGTGAAGGTATTTCTTCTATATTTGTCGAAAATCGGAACCACATCAAACGCGAAATGTAAGAACCATCAGAAACAAAAAAAAAAAAACAAACGCCGAGATATAAATTAAATATTGCCACATACCACATTTCTTGCATGTATCTAGAATGCAGACTAACTTCCAGTTTGAAAGAGAGGAAGAAGAGTATAGGATGTATATAAGGCACTCAATGTACAAGGAGATATTGGAATAAGATTTATTGATATATGGATTATTTGTATCATCTCCCTACGAAGGCCGAAGATCCTTTTAACCTTAATAGCCATTCCGTGTAGTCGTCTACAAATGTTTGTACATCGAAATGTTTTCAATGTCTCGACACGTCAAATAAAGTAAATGAAATGTAAACACACTTTTTTCTTTTACCGCTCAAGAGCTGGACGACCCACAAGCCAACGGTGCACGGATTGACCCGCACAGACGTATTGTACGGTCTCTCTTTTGTGCTATATACAGGACTACAGGTATAAATAGACAATATCTACTTGGATGAGGGGAAAAATACATATGAGGTAATGAAATAACAAAGTCTGTTTAGTTTTTCAATGACAACACTTTATCCTACTCTAGACAAAGTTCCTAAAAACATGAAATGCTGTAAGTTTATAATCTACACGAAGGAAAAAAACTAGATTTGGCTAACCGATGAAAAAGTCCAGAGGATATTAATTTTGCTGATGTTTTAAATGAAATTCAGTCAGAGTTAAACCTAATACGGAGTATTTGGATTTATTGAAGTTGAGAAACGGCTATAGTTGATTGATGAAGCAGATCTTCTATTGGATGGTGTTAATACTCACAATTGTAGGATTTAGTGCGTAAATCATTCCAGTTGAAAATTCGATTAATTAGTGTATTGGTTAAATGAGGAATTATTTTAATAGGAAATCATTAATTAATTAAAAGTTTCACAAAGTACGGTAAATTGAGCGTGGAATGGGTACATACGAGAACGGGCTATTCCTGCTCAATACTGTTTAATGGTATTCATTGCAAAAAGAAACCCTACATACACGTTTTCAAGGGTTAACTGCCTCTTCCGACAAGCCACCAGACGAGTCATTTCTGGACAATTGATTAGAAGGAGGTTGCATGCATGTAATTTAAGGGCAAGAAAGCGTACTAGGCAACTCCGATTGAAAAGGGAAAACCGTGAAAATCGTTAGAATCTGTAAAGTTGGAGGTCATCTTCTCACCGATGAGTCGAGATTTTGACTGTATACATCTCATGAGCGAATGGTGTGGAGAGAAAGAGGACAGTGATACAACGAAAATTTTATGTTGCCAAGCGTTGACTTGGAATGTACTCACGACATCCGTAAGGTATCACAAGATGATTGTAGAACCAATCATTGTACCATTCGCTCATACAATTGGTAAAGGATTCGTACTAACTGATGACAATGTTTGTTCTCACTGCGTTAGGATTGTACACTGGCCATGAACTATATCGAATACGTCTGGGCTGAAACGTTGAGGTAAATTAATCTATTCGAACGGACACCCGAGACATTAGAACAATTGGCTGACGCTTTGCCCCGCATTTGGCACAACATGCCTCAGTCTTTAGATAATTTAATAAGAAGTATGCCAGGTAGAATAAGTGCACTACGGCTAGCCAAGGGTGGTCCAGCACGACATTAAAGTTATTTGTCAACGGCCGACAGAACAGTTATTTGACTATTGGTAGTTTATTACTTTTGCTATTTGAGACATTCGATTGTTTTAATTACTTGTACTAGTTTTGTTTAAGTTAAAAAAAAGCTACAAGTACAATTTGTATGTTTTGTATATTATAACACTACTTTAAATTATGCTATTATAATGCCAATAGTATCATTTAATTATTTAAATTTTATAAATTATTTCATTATCCACTTCTCAATTGTTGAGTAGTTATTTGCTTAACTTAAGGAACAAGTTTTTGTTAATAATCCTATGTCAAAGAACTGCAAAATTCAATTTCAGAACAAAATCAACGGGAAAAAGGATTTTGCATATAAATATGCTTTCATAAGCGATTTGAAACAGTATTATTCCAAACCTACGGCCTATAACGTATACAAGATGACTAGAATCCTTGCCGCAAGATAAAATTGCTTACAATGGACAGATTACGGATGCATCTTCCATTCATCCGCCTCTGTTTTTATTATATTTAATTCAGCGCCCTCTGCAATCTCGCCTTGCGCGTGATTTTAATATTTAGATAGTCTGGAATCGAAATTCATGCGATATGCGAATCTCAGCGCGCTTGTGGTGGCGAAAAATATATGTATGTATAATATACGTGCATGCCCGCTGCACATGCTTATAATTTTGTATGTCGTTGCATCACTACGGCATCTGCATACAATATGTAATTGTACGTTATCCTTTCTTTTGGCGAACGGGATGTGTTCCTTTTGTACGATGTGCGAAAAAGAGCTATGTAAATTTATTCCTACAGGTTTTTGTTAAATTAATAGCGCATAGATATTTACATAAGATGATGCCGTAGTCGTAGATGTTGTACGTGAAGGGATTATTTAAACATAGAATATGAGCAATATAATATCTAAGATAATGTGTATTTTCCATCACATTTTGTTAAGTATAACATGAGCAATTTGTATAACTTATAAAATTAACACAAGAAAAACATATTTTAACTCACCTGTAATCGAGTTGATTTGGAAACTGCTATTGCTCGGTATAATGTTATACCTAATCGCTGCATTGGATCCAATATCAGCATCCGTCGCAGAAACTCCTCCAACTAGAGCGCCACGTCGTAGATTTTCCTCGACACTAAATTCATACGATGATTTAGCAAATTGTGGATCGTTGTCGTTGGCATCCAGAACTTTGACGGAAATGCGTGTCAGTGCTGATTCTGAGGGTGTACCGTTGTCTGTTGCAGCAATCGTAAGGTTGTAAGAATCCCGGATTTCTCTGTCTAAAGTACCACGTAAATATAACCAGCCGCTGTTGGGAAATATCCCAAAGACTTCAGCTTCATCTTTGGGCTCTGCCGTGGAAGGAATGGATTGATTAGAAGAGACAATCCTGTAGGTTAACCTCGCATTATTTCCTGTGTCTGAATCGGTGGCTGTCACTTGGAGAATCTGTAAATGGAAATTGGCGGAATAAAGGAGTTTTTACTGGCAAAGAACAATTTAGGCTAATCATTTACCTTAATAAGGAAGATTCGAGGACATAACAAAATTATTTATAATGTAACTTGCGTTTGAAGAGCTATTTGAATTAAATTGAAAGAAATTGTCGTATTCAATGAGCCAAAATCCATTGGATCTATGGTTAAAACAACTTTACACACTTTGCAACGAGTTTACAGTTGGCCTTATTGCGAGAAATATTAATTTAAAAGGCGTGTTTGAATTATACTGTTATGGGTTTATTATCAACCTAATAGATAGCAAATGCGCTGAAATCCAGGGCATATATAAAACGCGTCCACTTAGTGCGTGGGCGGAAGATGATTACTTTTCTGAATAATTCACACAAAAAGTCTTCACATAAAATATATTCGGCGACAACTTCAACACAACATAAAATTATGTTCAAGCATACGGGGTATTTAGAATATTGAAAAATATACAGGGGGTTGCATTAAAAAAAATTGAAATAACATGAATCAAAGATTGCAATACTTTCGATGGCCATCTTTCTTTTATACTGGAAATACTTAATTGAATATAATTTGAATCATCGCTCTACGGCGCTTAAGATATTGGCTGCTAAAGAAAGAAAGCGGAATTTTAGGTAAATTTCAAATTATCTCAAGAACTAAGGCAGATGAATAAGTAATACTGAATATTCAGTATCACAGACTTCAGAAGGTCCATAAACGACGATTTCTTGAACCCCAACTCTTACATATCTTTCCATTACCTATTCATATCGAACCTTTTACCCTCCATGCCTACAACATTCATTCGTAATAATTTACTCACCTGCGAATTGATAGGTAAAGTTTCCAAAACCTTAACCATATATTCGGCCCGTTCAAATATCGGTGGATTATCATTAACATCTTGAACCTCAACGGAGACAGTGAGATTAGCAGACAGAGGGGGTGAACCCATGTCGGTGGCGGTGATGACTAAACTGTGTCGGTGCGTGGTTTCATAATCAAGATGCCTAGTTAACGTCAGATGCCCAGTTTTAGCATCCACATCGAATAAACCTCCGATAACAGCCTTATTAGCGATCTTATACCGGATTACACCGTTGGAATTCGAGTCTTTATCTCTAGCGTGGGCTGCGTACAGTGGAGTTCCGACTTCCACGTTTTCCGGGACTGAAATCCTGACAGTACTCGACTCAAATTCCGGAGCGTTATCATTGACGTCTTGTATTTCGATGTTCACCTGGAAACGGAACAAAGAAATGTATAAGGAAGAGAATAATGATGTTAATATAGTCGATTTGTATGACATCATTTTTATACATTTTTAATCAGAAATATTACAGGTTTTCTGAGATTCTCTTGAAGGTCTGAAAAACTACGTTTACTAAATGTTATTATTTGGCCTCAAAAGAAAGAGTACCCTTAAAGTGAATAGTACAGAAAACAAACGAAGCATACTACAATATTTTCGACTAACAAGATTTTGCCTTGTAAGATTTTTGCTAACGACAGTAGCTTTTTCGCTGCCTATACACAATTGGTTATCCTTACAGACTTGTTCTACTAGCAACCAGTTCAAATTCTATATAACAGCTTTTACTAATTGCTCTAATTCTTATTAAGAGCGGTATGTTCAAAATTCTCTAATGATGAATCGTCGAAATCATGAATGAAAATAATAACTTTATTAAGTAATAATTTTTTACTGTACATTTATGTATACGTTTTTCCCATAACACATTCATTACGGTTACCATTTATTTACTCAACTGGTAGAGTACAACGATTCATTGGTGTAACCTAGCATATCGGAATAATAATAATGGCTATTGTACTCCGTCATGCTCAAGTGTAGTAGTAGCATCTTGTTTGTTAGTAGTAACTAAGTAGTAATTTTATTATATTGTGAATCAAGATATCACACAATCGATTTTTTTCTGCGTCTTTTTTATGTAAATAACCAGCTCGCTTATTTATTTGTGTACGTAGTGCTTATTTACTGATCGCATCAGCGTTGGATACTCGAGATGCTGTGTTGTTAATGTGAAAGCTATTTATAAGAAATTGATTTGAATATAAGATTGGGTTGGTTGTGGCGTGACTTTTGTTTGTTTCTAGTATTGAATATTCGAATATATTTTTACGAACGACAACTGTTCGCTATCTGTCATTATTGTTTTTAATAACAAATATATGTTTTATGTGTCGTATATAAATAGAACATTTAATAAAGAGTAATATATCTATGTACATATCTAACACCTACCTGAGTATGTCCATAGATTGGCGGATCGCCACTTGTAGCTTGAACATTCAGCAGTACATTGGCACGAGTTTCGTGGTCCAATGTCCTAGCGGTCCTAATAGATCCGGTTACTGGATCGATCCGGAAGAATCCGTCCGGATCGCCGGAGTAGATCGAATATCTTATCGAATGGCGACCACCTACAAATAACGAAACAGATATAAATATAAATATAATAAATGTGAAACAAGCGAAGGAAAATTTGTTTAAAGTAGCTGGCGGTGATGATATAAGTTGGGCGCTTAAGCTGAAGCATTACATAAATGTATTTGCGCGTACGTGGCAATTACGTTAGTCAATGGGCTAAACATATCAAAAACAACTACGTCAAATGTGAGAACATACACAACAGTTAACATAGAATAACGGATGAACCATAATCATTGACGCTATACTATGATTGCATTTAGAGCAAAGATCAGATAAAAGAAATTTTTGACACTTTACAATTGTTTATCTTGAAAGTGCTTTCAAAAAATCAAAGCATTCTCGGGAGACATAATAGACGGTAGTGGCTAACAGACGCTTATATAAAATGAAACAAATCCTTGAGAATCTTCTGAACAAAGACATTTTGACAACAAGTTCTTAAACGGTTTGCAAATAAGATAAATGCAAATAGATTTAGCAAGTCTCCTTATATTAACGAGATTGATTTTCTATGACGTTTGTTAATGTTTCTCACATAAATAAAGCAGAAGTAATAAATTTATGATTTTATATTTTTCTGTTAAAGAATTTTGCAATTTTGCGAGTTATATAAATAGTCAAGTTCACACTGAGAACGATTAAAAACAACATATAACTATATCTCTTTTTATTTAAAATTAAATGTTTGTTGATCATTTCCTGCATTTATAAATGTTATTACTTTTGCGCCTTAAACATACTCATGCTTCAAAATAACGGTGCTAATTTCAAAAGAAGGCTATCGGAAAATAAAAAAGATCTTCGATTTTTATCCCTAAAAATATTAATTAATTTGACACTTTAAAAGAAATAGGCATATTATAGCAGTATGATGTACTTCGTGAGCACATTCTTGGATGGAAAATTACATTAGCGGCCCTTGAAATGTGATTAATTTGCTAATTGGTTACCTACTCTCTCTATATAAATCTATGGATACTATTACTCAATGTTGTTGATTTATTCTTTTAGCATAGTCATTAGCAAATATGGCTATTGTACATAGGTTTCAGAATACAGCCAAATGAATAAGACATAAACCGTTTCTCTTTAAAATGCCAAAGTAAGAAGGCTGCTGAGAGATACAACTGCATATCTAGAACAATGCCTTTGTTTTATTTTAAATATTTTGCTTGGTATTTGTTAATTGTAATAGTAGCAGATTCGGATTTTCGACAACCTTTGGGGTTAAAATTGTGTTGATTTATATATTTTACTATATCAATATGGGAGTGATGTCATCAGCTCATCAACAGAAGATAGCATCACTTACTATTTTTTTAACGAAACATCTTGTATATTATTGCTCATAATGTCTAAACTCAATTGCTTTGGAAATATACAACAATTTAAATGAAAAACTACTTAACCGTTCGAATTGTTTTTTCGCAGCGTTCAAGCCTCCCTGCAAATTCGGATAATGGCGCTTTGTGAGTGTTGATCCGAGATATCACGTACTGTAGTAAAGATGTCTTTCGGGTGATGTCG
>CACRWG010005044.1:0-12130 GCA_902654985.2 Oryctes borbonicus
ACCCACCATCATTCGCTTCCATAGCAGACTCCCTCGGGGAGATAGAACAGACATGTGACTTGGTTCTCACACAATCGGCAAAAAGTAAGTTATTTATGACGTGATGTCGACGTAGATAAAGTTAGGAATTGTTCGCAACTTCTACCCTATTCGTTATGGACGAGAGATACGAGTTAAAGTTAACTGCGTAATGTAAATTCTCTCTCCAGCGTAGAAGGCTGTGGAAACATACATATGTAGAACATCTCTGTAAGCTTTGAAAGATAACATTGAGGAAAGTACCTAAATGTATTTACTATTCAAGCGTGGAATGTTTTAATGAAAGCGTTTAATTGATTTCAAGCGTAGGCTGCCTCAATTTTGTCAGTCTTCTCGTTTACAGTGGCCTTTAAAGAAAATTGTAAAAAAAAAATGGAAATTTCACATGAAGGTTTCCGTTGATCTTTTATGCTTCTAGTGAAGGCCTAACACAACGCACCATCAGAAAAGATTATTTACAACTGGTTTGAAGAATTTCGTCGTGGTCGTCCTTTCGTTAGTGATAAATTTGGTGAAGGTCGACCAAAATCGTTTTTTGTTCCAAAATATATTCGTATGAACCGAATCCAATAAAAGTTATTGTTCATGAAGCACTTCCAAGAAAATGATTGTTTGTTTCTCTTGTTGTACCGGTCATGCCGCAAGCATTAGAACGCTTGGAGCATGTTTGGAGGGTCGAAGAAGAGTTAATGCTGAATGGTGTACAACAATTAGTTTGCCAGAAGTCATCAATGAAATCAAGGAAAGTAGTCGATAACATCGCATCATCCTTCAGCATGACAAGGATTGATCATATTGGTATTGACGAAAGTTGTATATTTTTAATGGAACATATTAACCTCGAACCATTTGTTATGTAACGTTTTCTGCAATTCTTAGTATTTCTAGATATTGTCCTATTTTAAATAAATTAATCAGAAATATTGAAGGTTTAATTACAGCTTTTACCATAGAATAAAAATAAACGGTAGGTGCTAGAGCTGGACTCCTGGGAACCACAATCCTGTGTAACTTGTCCAACTTTTCGCCTGTTTTCTCGGATAGCAGTTTTATGCACTCAACCAATCAAAGCACTTCGTAGCTAAAAAAAACCATTCTCATCAATTTCCCCAAAAAAGTTTTAGTCTTGTTCTAACGTATCATCATTTCTCAGATGTGTGAGGAGCCTGGAAATACATCTCCTTAACACTTTGTACATGTCAAAATCTTCATATTAATTTTGCAAGACTGTTGTCTTTGATATCTGAATTTCTTTTGCAATAGCCAGGCTTTAATCCTTGGATCTGTCGACACCACACCATCAATTTCGTTTATTGCTTCATGTGTTGTAGCCTCAAAAGGTCTACTAGAATTTGGATCATTTTTAATAGATTTCCAATGGCAAGAAAATTGTTTCGGTAGAATCGCTAATGTTATGGAGAATTCTCATTATATACAGCAATCATTCGTTTATGGATAAGTTTTGGTCCAGTTTTGGTCGAAAATTTTATAGTTGTGAATAACTTATTTTTTACTATTACAAATCGTTACCAAACTGCAAAAATTTTTCAATTTTAACACCACCTACCCAAAATACTTATAAAAATTTATATTAGGTACCTAATATTTTGCGAAAAATTTACAAACCGCAGCTTACGACCAATTCTCTTTGATAATCGTGCATTATACGTCGCATCTTTTCATCCTTACCATTTATTCAGCCATTCAAAATGAACCCCGACCTTTAATAAAGTCGACGCGTTTCCAGTACCTGAATTCGTACGCGACGCTAGAGTTCATCCGCGGTTAAGTTGGGATTCCGTCGATGTGCCATCGTTGCGCATCAGAGGCTGACATCCCGCATCCCTCGTCTCCGGAGATGTGCATTAGGCAAACTCGGGCAAATTCGAAACGAGATTTGCGTTCGACCCTTGTTTATTTGCGCCGCAAAAATAGATTCAACTTTTCGATTCCGTATCCCGAAAAGTTCGGATTGATTTGAAATCCTCGATGGATTTGGCAACATATGGGATATGTGCAATGCGGGACAATCGGAATGTCCGCTCTATATTGCAGTCTAAATGTTGCGATGGAGTTGGGTTGTGCACAAATGCTGCAGGCTACTGCTTACGACGTGTAACCAATCAATGGCTAAGAACACTGGTTAGGTATGTTTACGTTTGCTATATATAGTAACAGTTTTGAATTGAATAAACGAACAATAAATGGAACGTCAGATGCCAGAATTGCTGGCAACGAACAAACCAACGAAGATTGTATTATCAATTATTATTTAGCTTCATTTCGATTGGGTGTCTGCAGAAGCCTGCAGAAACGAATACACTTTCCGTGGGGTTCATGAAATTAGCAGAAACTAGACAAACTCGTGTTTTGTCGACTCTCGAGGTAATCAGTAAGGAGCACGAAATCATTCTTATGAGACGAATAGACACGAGTCTGTCTACTCTCTGCTTTTCTCGTTTCTGCAGGCTTAGTGGGTATTGCCGACAGTAGCACCATTGATCTGCCACGGCTGATCGTTAACGTTCGTTGGTTCGGTTTTTCTGAATGTATCAGCAATCAACAACCGAAAAATAATGAATGTAACTTACTTATTATATTGATGGAACCACTTACAGCAAAAGCAATGTGTCTGGGGGAGTCGACGTAATTCAGTGTAATGATTGTTTGAATAGGAACGCTAACATACCGCTTAGACTGTAACCTTACCGCATATTTCAATTGTTCCGCGTAGTACTAAGATCTGGGGGCGAAGGAGCTTTACAACCTTGAACCCGGCTCCGTATAAATACAAGCGGCTGTGGTGACGCCGCGAAATTATAGGAAGCAGCCGTCGATATAATGATAGGAACGTGTTGGAACCGTTCAAGAATGGGTGAACGCGAAACGCAATTATCTCCGTCTGAATATCTGATTTGGTTGGCGCGCGCGCGCGCGATATTATAAGAGCGGATTTACGCTTAGGAATGAACTTCCTTACATAATAAAGCGCCGCTCAAATTCGAGAGAGGTTTATGAGAATGCTTGCGAAGCTGTCGGAGAGACCGCAGATTTCCGCGACGATAAATTGCTTACGCGTCGATTGATTTGATGTACGTGTTTATTTATAGGTAGGGAGTAGGGAGGTATTTTTGCCACTTTTATAAGATAAATTTTAGAAAGGGTTATATTAAAGATCTATGAAGATATTGGGCATAAATGTACAAGTTATGCGGAAATAAGCTGAAACTTGACAATCTTCCTTTATTGTCGTGTTAAGGTACCCTTATATTCAAGAAAATTCTTGTTTTTTGTTTTAAATGTGCCTATTTCTTGCTCACAGTTGTCGTCGGAAGTGCCAATAGCCATTTTATCTTTTATAAATCTTTTAAATTCTGCTAAACCAAACCAAATGTAACAATCACTTTAGCGTAGTTATTTCTCAATCATTATCTTTATTTTCTTTTTTCACACTGAAAAGTCCATCCATTCATTAATTTTTAATATTATCGTATTATATGCCTATAAAATGCAAATTTAATAATTAAACAACCACGTAACCAAGTGGACGGAATTTTATTAAATTAAAAAAAAGTAAATATTATTTTTTTTCCAAATATGTCGTCATATGTCCTATTTTTTTAATCAAATATGTGCAGAACAACTAAATTTGAATAAAACACGTTAAAAATACATTCAAAAAATTAAAAATAAATCGAAAATAGCTGGCGGTTAAATGGAATTGGTGAATTTCTAACTAGCTGAAGCCCGCTATCCTCGTAGAGTTGTTGAATAATTTATATTTATAAAAAATTTCGATCTTGTCTTACCTAAGCCTTACGTAGAAAATTCCACTACCTTAATTCCGGCAGAGCCTCCCCATAAGAAAAAAAAAGTTCCAAGGCCCTTTTACAGAATATCTAAAGGTACGTAGGTTTTAGGGGACGTATGAACGTGCGTTTTAGTTCGCAGAACATACTCAGAAACCTTCCAGGCAATCCGAAAGCTAAACCGTATACGAAGGATGTGATAAAGCCCTTATTGGACAAACAAAATGGGGGATACGCACCATATTAAAAGACGGCTGATTACCACTATAGAAGGACCGAACCATGAAGTGTAGTACAGCACACATACAAAACCGAGTATAATATTAAAGTAGAAAACCTTAAATTAATTAAGAACGTAGAGAGAGAATTAGAAGCTTACAAAGCCATTCATATGAAAAAAATTGTGAAGCTGTTAAATAGAGAAAAAGATTGGAAATTTATATAATCGAATCCTCAAGTTAATTAAGCACGTAATTTCGGCGCAAATCTGTTAAATAGAGGAGAGGGTCCACTCAGATCTGATGGATTTATTGATGTAAAATGGACGCATGTTTAGGTTTCGTGCTGCAGCTAGTATCGTATATTTCGCATGTTTTAATTGTAAATATTTTTTAGAGTATAGTCTCGCAACATTCCATCGTACAGTTGATAATGGGAATCCACGAATTGCCGAAACAATTGCTCCGAATTAATCGGAAATAAGTTCTGCTGTGACGTCCTAAAGTGCAGGAATTATTGAATTCATCGCCATGATACCATAACAGGTGTTGCCAAAGATTTACATGGCCGTTGTTCTTCGTGCAGTGGCACACTTTCGATTGAATTCTTGTATTTTACAAGAACTAAGCAAAGGCGTCTAAATTACTTCGTCATTGTTGAAATATATGGATGATTAGTATCCCGAGAGCATAAGCGCGTTACTACTTTTCGTTTTAGTTTTAGTTACAGATATCAGCACGGAAGTGAAGATATTTACTTCGGGTCGACGCGGTAATTGCACTAATAACATTCTTATAGCAGCGGTGTTTCCATAACTTTGGCATCCCGTACGTACCATTATACTTCATTTACCTTGCGTAATGCCTCATTCGATGATAAAAGGTTTGACCTAGAAAATTAATAGTGTTTACGCTCCCCGAGTAGCGTTCGCATGAATAATATATAGCCACGTTGGAAACGGGTCGACATAAAGCCGGCCGTAAGAAGTTGGCGAGCGTTCTTCGCGGAGGACGTGTTGAATTTTTGATGAAAACGTTGCTATTTTTTTCATTGTACTAATGCAGAGAGAAAAAAACTCGTGGGGCGTTTATCTCATCTTTGAAGGAGCGAAGTGGAAAAGCGAAATTTTTCGCAGGTCCTACCTTTTGCATAAATTAATGGATTTCGTCTGTTTGTTTCGTTGAGTTTGCCAGTTTGAGAATATCATAACTCCTTAAGTTGGTTGACGACGAAAAGGTTAGAACTTGTGTTTATAAATAATTTTTCTTTAATGGTATTTGCTTGCAGTTGCTTACTTGCTCGACGAGGGCTCGTAAATGTAAGTTATATGGTCTTTTTCTTTAATGTAGGATGTAATAAGTTTGCTTGTTCATGCAAAGTTCAGATAAATTTGATGATCCCTTATTTTTGTTTTTTTGTTATTATTTCTGCTGATCTATGGAAAGGTTAAGCTATTTTAAAGATTTTTTTTGATTACATTGAATCTATCGAAATTCTCTTCGAAAAAATCATTTTACCAAAATATAAGTAACGTCGTTGTAAAATTCATATATGGCCATGTAGGCAACAACCTGCTGTAGCGTAAGATCCCAACCAACGCCCGCTGCTAGGCATGACATCTCCCGACTAATTAAATCACCCATGACATCTACTCGTAGCTCTTATGGGAACCTATCTGAAGGTCAAGGACACCGACATCTTTTCCAACTTTCCAAAGCAATTTTATCCCCAAATTTTGCATTGATTTGACCTCAACTACGACTACTTGTTTAATAACCAAGTTCCGGTTATTCTGAGAACTTCTCCAAATGAATTCAAATCTTCTACGAAGAATTTTTCCCTGCTACTGACATTTTCCTGCACGGAGACTTTTCCCCAGTCCTTATCCAGCATCCACCGAAGACGACATCGTCTGGTACCCGAACTTATCCTGCCAATTTTCTGAAATCTTCGCCGAGGACAACCCGGTTTCAAGGTTAGTTTCGAGAGAAGGAAATAAGGCAATAAAAACCAAAAAAAAAAAAGATGAATTTTCTTACCTATCATGCGTTATTCATTTATTACTTTCCTACATGTCCTATTTATCTCTTGCTTCTGGTTAAATATACAGGCTGTTTTGTAAACGTACAATTATCTTTTTTTGCAGCCATTTAGAAACAAAGACGTATAGGTTAAAATTAAATATTTATCGGTTGTTTTGCAAACGGTTTTGATTAATATGGGCATCCCTCTGTGTATATTTATCGTCAAAAATTACTCGGGGCAATCAATAAATATAATCGGCTAAATTGTTTGTATAAATCTGTAATCAGATAACAATGAAATTATCGACAAATAATTCCGAAAAGTATTAACTTAAGGATAATACCATATGTAATTGCCAATCATCGAATTATTTCCATACACATTAACGAGTATTATCTCTAATCCCATGTAATCCTAACAGGATATAATCCTCTATAATTTAACACGTTTTATAGGCGTAATAAAAGGCGAAATAATGATAAAATTAAATAATCCTCGGCAATATTGGCCTCATGCGTTGCATATGTTGAATTATTTCGTACACGATAACATTATTTCCAAATAAAGTTACGAGCTCATGTGGGGGGAAGTGACAAAGCGCGTTTTTTTCTCTACTGAGAAAGCGGTTTAAATTAAATTCGACGAAGGTGCTCTTTATATAGTAACGTCGACAAAATGGCACAATACATTTTCAAACTCGAATGAAACCCGAATAAAAATAAAATTCGTCGAATCAAAAAAAATAAAGGAAAAAACTGCATGTTTAGTAAATTGACTTTCTACGCGTGATAAATTCCGCATAAAAGGACTACATAGCCGCTATGGAAGTGGAAGAATTCCTTAGCAAGCCGAGGAATGCCAAACAATACCGTCTAAGACATCGGGAAAACTAATTGAAACTTTAGAGCAGCTGCTCGTTTTGTCTTTACCGCCAGTAATGGTGCGGCAAAGTGCGAAGTGCATAATTAAAAGCCGGCGGGATGATATTAAAATAACGGCGCTAGATTTCACGGGATGCAATTGCATGAGTGTTAATTAACTTTTGCATTTAGTGCGCGAATTCTGGGATTATAAGATTTAAATGGTATCATAGAGCAGTTCCGCTTTTGCATTCGCAAGCCTTATTTGTTCGAAAACTTTCAAGTGCATGCTTTGATATTGCAACTAAAATGTGGGAAGACCCTTTTATGTAATGCAATTTAATTTTCAATCCGTAGTTTTTTAACAGTTTTTGCATTGTGGCCGATCTATTCTGTTAATAACAGAAGAGTTTAGTATTTTACGGATTGTTAGTATAATTAAAGGAAAGATAATCTTACTGTATTTAGGGCAAATAGGTAATTGTATTAGCTCAGATATCAATCCAAATTGTAACATTTAAAGCCAACCCTGCCACGTCCAATAGCTAGAAAATCTAATAGCTGAGATCAATGTCTCAATCAATGTGTAAACCTGCTGAATTCAATAGCCGTCCTTAGAATTCAAAATAAATTTCATAAACTATTTTTATGAGATTTCATAGAATTTGGTTAGTTAAGTACTACGAAATCTATGTAAAACGAACACCTTTGGGGTTAAGTTAATTGGCAGAATTTCACAGGCAAAACGCGTAAGCAATCAGCGGTTTTCTGCTTAGAACGGTGATGAACAAGTGTGATCCTGGGAGTCAGTGATTTTTTTGTTCCGATATGTGGAACTATCAGTGTATTGTGACAGTAGTTTAAGGTTTATTTTCGGGCTTGTACATTATTTTAGAAAAAATGCCACAAACTTATTCAAATTTAGAATATGTAAATATGGTGTCTGTTTATGGTTTTTGTAATAGGAATAGCTGCTGTTGAGGAATGTTATGAAAGGTGTCCACGGTTTTCCTAAAAACGTAACTGAAGTTAGCAATTGCCTACATGAACGGATGAAAAATACTCTGAGAAAAGCTCGCATATTTCAGTACCTTCTGATGCGCTTCTATTAATATAAGCTAGTATGTTACGAAGAGCTAGCCAGAATAAGACCAAAGTGCTTCGAATTATGAATTTTCCATTTTTTGTGGATTTTTAGTTTTTCTCTGATACGTGCAAATAGTACATTTTGGAAATTTGTTGTCAAAGGAATACTTAATACTCTCTCAACCGCAAAGGAAATAATTCATTCAACCAACAGATGCAAGTAACGACTTTATATTCGTGTAATCTGTATAAAAGCTAATCGAGTAAGACGCGTTGTTAAAAAGCGAATTTTGTGAGCATGATGTATGAAAATTCAACCGCTGACATTAGTAACACGGTGATCGTTAGCCAAGCCAATAACTGTTCTGTTGCTACGATTCAGAATATGAGTGAATTGTTAAAGTTCGGAGAGGGTAGTACTAATTTCTGTCTCTGGCCATCATTCGACGCAAACCAGATATTGGGCAAATTAAAATCTCCGCAAGTTAAATACAAATCGTTCGGATTGTCGGTGCAAATCCTCTCAAGAGCACTGAGAAAACATGCGAAATGCAAGTACAACATAAGTTATGTTTTTATGAATATTTATTAAAAGAACGCCATGATTAAAAAAATGTTAATGTATGGAATTTTGTTTGTTTGCAACTAGAAAACAAATGAAAATCGGATAAGAACATATGAATTTTTTAGCTTATTTTTACGTGTACAATACACACTTGGAGTTTAGTCCGTTCCTCCTGACCTAGCCTGTACACATAATTCGCTAAATTTCACTCGTTTCACGGTACGTCGCATTAAATCGGTAATTTCTACGTAGACTGTACGCATATACTTTAACAGAACAAACGACGGCAGCGGAATTTAGTTTGTTTGAATTCCTGTCTACTCAGAGGAAGATTTTGTTTACGCACAATTACACCAATTTAACCGCGTCCATTTATATACGATTCAATACAAACATTATTAGCGTCCGCCTAAAATTCCTAAACAACATTTTTTTATCGGAAACATCAATATCTGAATGGCATTTCTAAACAAATATCGCTATTTTTTCCATTAAGCAGATAGAATATCGTATCGATCGTAAGCGTTGTATTTATACACGTATACTCGGACCGATGTATAACGGGTCCATTTCCGCAACGGCTTTTTCGGCTATACTAAATCCATTTCGACGAAAAATTCAAATAAAACGAAACGCGCATGGAAGGGTGAGGTTATTTTCTTAGACTGGGAGACCGCAATTTCCTATTGGGAGTACTACAATACCGTTGTCGAAGTTAATATGATGGGGCTTTTCGGAAAATCCTTTCGATAACTTTCCGCGTATACAAATACATAAGTCCGGACAAGCAATTTTGGGCATTTTCATAATGGCAGTATTGTTACGTCTAGTTTGTTTGTTGTTTATGATGCTGGATGTTGAATAGACGTCATCAATCTTACATATTTTCTTTTCTAAAATGAGATAATTGATGGTACATAGTTGTTGGAAGATGAACTCGTACACAGATTCGAAAGAAAGGATTAAACATACTAATACATATTTAAATGGAAAGTTGTTTAGAATTACTAATAAACTAAAAGGTTCCATTCAGATGAATGCATTGAAGTGTGGCAACGCTGCACCGAGAGAAAAATGTTGAGGACTTTATTACAATTTACACATTGTGGTACATATAGTGGCAAGTGCAATCTGTACCGAAATTCTTCAACAACTTGTGACACCAAGATTGCAGTAAAAGTTGCTATTAGTTGTAAGAAAAAGAGCGAGTGAGGTGACGTCTTGTGATAGAACTAAATAATTATACTACAACAGTACAATAAGTAGCATTTTATTAAACCAGATGGAGCAAAGAGTTGTTACCAAATTCTATAATTAGTGTTTATCACAAGCACGTGTGTACGAGTGGGCAGCTCGGTCGTGAATCGTGAAGACGACGAAGACAAGGAGCACCAGTCACAGTGTACACAGATCAAAACATCAAACGTTTGCAAGTGCTAGTAAGCTCCGATTTGAAGGTTCGGAAGTTGTACTAAACTCATTCCGAAGACACTCACAGCGGAGCAAAAAGGGTCCTGTTTGTCGATTTGCCGGGACGCATCCAAAGCTAAGGGGCGAGCTTGGATGCACGGGAAATAGAAGTCGGGTATGACCCCGAAACTCGAAGACAGAGTAAGAAGTGCCTAGAGGAGGGAGAAAAGCGTCTGACAAAAGCCAGATTGTCACCATTCGTATGTTGCCTGTGGAATTAGTCATAAGCAAGGAAACGACGTGTCAGATGTTACATAATGATTTGAGATGTGGAGATTATGCTAAACTCGTTCCGAAAACACTCATAGCGGAGCAAAAAGAGCTGTGTTTGTTGATTTGCCAGGATCTAGGCATCCAAAGCGAAGGAGTCAGCTTGGATGGAAACCATTGTAACTGGAGACGAAGGTTGGGTGTTTTAGTATGATCCCAAAACTCGGAGACAGAGTAAGCAGTAGGTAGAGGAGGGAGGAAAGCGTCTGATAAAAGTCACGGTCTCAAATCAACTCAATAGTAATTTTTTTTTTTAGGGGGGGATGTGATCCATAAAGAGTTCGTGCCGCAGGCACTGTTAACAGTGCCTTCTACGTTAATGTCCTTCAGTATTTGTGTGTCAGAATTGCTCGAATGAGACCAGAATTGGCCAAGAATAGATTCTACATCCCTTCAAAACCCCTGCTCACACTGCGTTCGTTGTGCAGCAATTGTTAACGAAAAAAAAAGACCCAGTAGCCCGGATCTAGCTTCTACAGGTTCTTTCATGTTTTGATACGATTTGAGATATCCAAAGATGCACGACGGGCGTTTACTTCAGATGATTTTCGACGATTCTTCTAGCAATGAAAGAATCACTGGAAGAGGTGTACCACACTCGAGGGAATAAATATTTAAAGCCATGTAATTTAACTTAATAAAGACTACAGGGAAAAATTCTTGTAATTTGATTGCCACAGCTCGTATATGCATGAAATCTTATGTTTTACACTATGTATTACCCGAATAAAATGTATCAAAAGGCCGTGCGATATAATGCGTGTAAACTCTATAATAGCTTACCACAGGAGTAAGTAAGACGAGTACTTCATATCAAGCTTTCAGAAATGGAATAAAAAGGTTTTTATTATAACGGGCAATATACAGCAACAATTTTAATTATATAAATACCCATTTTTTTTGTCCACCTTTTTGTTACTTTGTTTCACATAATCTACTTTTCGACATTCTTCCATTAGTACGTGAGCTTTTGGAAGAAATTATATTACTCTAAAACAGATTGACCGATATAATTAATAAGCCATGGAATTAAATTTCTCTGTGAAATAAAATGATAAGTTCTCAAAGCACAATTACGGCTACCAAAATTAATTCATTAAAACCTTTTGTATTTGTCAATAAGTAATTATTGTTATGTATTAAGATTAATAAGTATTGATAACGGCAAATAAATACTCAAACGAAGACAAAGTTAAGTTAGAAGTGTAGTGATATAATAATCCGAGAAGCAGGCAGCGATGTTAGGTAGAGATACGTTCGGAACCACGCTGATGATGGCAGGTAGGCAGAAACATGTCCATTGGTTAGTGTTCTCTCTCCTCATATTCCCTTCCTGTTAGAATAAGATGTCAAAAGTGTGGGGAACAGAATGGTCGCTATATTAAACAATTTCTTTAAGCAAATCTGAACATTTAGTACCCTTTCCTTAGGGAGGTCAGGGTCGAACGACGCTTCTCACGAACTATCTTCGATCTACAATGCATACTTACATAATACATTCTTCGTGAAGATACAATCCATAGCTACTTGCAGAATTAAGATAAGTTGGTAAATAGGCACTATGCTTTTGTTAGCTAATTTAAAGGAAATAGGGCGTTTTTTTTTTAAGCCGAATTATATTCCAAGATTTTTCTCTGCATTATCATTGCTGCATATTTACATATGTTTCTTGTTTCGCGTAATGTATGTCTTAAAGCTCAATTAAATAAGCGGCTTTCTTTCGTATGTAAGTTGAAGGCCAATTTAAATTTAAATAAATTTTCTAGGAAATGAAACATTCAATTGTT
>CACRWG010005045.1:0-12130 GCA_902654985.2 Oryctes borbonicus
ACCCACCATCATTCGCTTCCATAGCAGACTCCCTCGGGGAGATAGAACAGACATGTGACTTGGTTCTCACACAATCGGCAAAAAGTAAGTTATTTATGACGTGATGTCGACGTAGATAAAGTTAGGAATTGTTCGCAACTTCTACCCTATTCGTTATGGACGAGAGATACGAGTTAAAGTTAACTGCGTAATGTAAATTCTCTCTCCAGCGTAGAAGGCTGTGGAAACATACATATGTAGAACATCTCTGTAAGCTTTGAAAGATAACATTGAGGAAAGTACCTAAATGTATTTACTATTCAAGCGTGGAATGTTTTAATGAAAGCGTTTAATTGATTTCAAGCGTAGGCTGCCTCAATTTTGTCAGTCTTCTCGTTTACAGTGGCCTTTAAAGAAAATTGTAAAAAAAAAATGGAAATTTCACATGAAGGTTTCCGTTGATCTTTTATGCTTCTAGTGAAGGCCTAACACAACGCACCATCAGAAAAGATTATTTACAACTGGTTTGAAGAATTTCGTCGTGGTCGTCCTTTCGTTAGTGATAAATTTGGTGAAGGTCGACCAAAATCGTTTTTTGTTCCAAAATATATTCGTATGAACCGAATCCAATAAAAGTTATTGTTCATGAAGCACTTCCAAGAAAATGATTGTTTGTTTCTCTTGTTGTACCGGTCATGCCGCAAGCATTAGAACGCTTGGAGCATGTTTGGAGGGTCGAAGAAGAGTTAATGCTGAATGGTGTACAACAATTAGTTTGCCAGAAGTCATCAATGAAATCAAGGAAAGTAGTCGATAACATCGCATCATCCTTCAGCATGACAAGGATTGATCATATTGGTATTGACGAAAGTTGTATATTTTTAATGGAACATATTAACCTCGAACCATTTGTTATGTAACGTTTTCTGCAATTCTTAGTATTTCTAGATATTGTCCTATTTTAAATAAATTAATCAGAAATATTGAAGGTTTAATTACAGCTTTTACCATAGAATAAAAATAAACGGTAGGTGCTAGAGCTGGACTCCTGGGAACCACAATCCTGTGTAACTTGTCCAACTTTTCGCCTGTTTTCTCGGATAGCAGTTTTATGCACTCAACCAATCAAAGCACTTCGTAGCTAAAAAAAACCATTCTCATCAATTTCCCCAAAAAAGTTTTAGTCTTGTTCTAACGTATCATCATTTCTCAGATGTGTGAGGAGCCTGGAAATACATCTCCTTAACACTTTGTACATGTCAAAATCTTCATATTAATTTTGCAAGACTGTTGTCTTTGATATCTGAATTTCTTTTGCAATAGCCAGGCTTTAATCCTTGGATCTGTCGACACCACACCATCAATTTCGTTTATTGCTTCATGTGTTGTAGCCTCAAAAGGTCTACTAGAATTTGGATCATTTTTAATAGATTTCCAATGGCAAGAAAATTGTTTCGGTAGAATCGCTAATGTTATGGAGAATTCTCATTATATACAGCAATCATTCGTTTATGGATAAGTTTTGGTCCAGTTTTGGTCGAAAATTTTATAGTTGTGAATAACTTATTTTTTACTATTACAAATCGTTACCAAACTGCAAAAATTTTTCAATTTTAACACCACCTACCCAAAATACTTATAAAAATTTATATTAGGTACCTAATATTTTGCGAAAAATTTACAAACCGCAGCTTACGACCAATTCTCTTTGATAATCGTGCATTATACGTCGCATCTTTTCATCCTTACCATTTATTCAGCCATTCAAAATGAACCCCGACCTTTAATAAAGTCGACGCGTTTCCAGTACCTGAATTCGTACGCGACGCTAGAGTTCATCCGCGGTTAAGTTGGGATTCCGTCGATGTGCCATCGTTGCGCATCAGAGGCTGACATCCCGCATCCCTCGTCTCCGGAGATGTGCATTAGGCAAACTCGGGCAAATTCGAAACGAGATTTGCGTTCGACCCTTGTTTATTTGCGCCGCAAAAATAGATTCAACTTTTCGATTCCGTATCCCGAAAAGTTCGGATTGATTTGAAATCCTCGATGGATTTGGCAACATATGGGATATGTGCAATGCGGGACAATCGGAATGTCCGCTCTATATTGCAGTCTAAATGTTGCGATGGAGTTGGGTTGTGCACAAATGCTGCAGGCTACTGCTTACGACGTGTAACCAATCAATGGCTAAGAACACTGGTTAGGTATGTTTACGTTTGCTATATATAGTAACAGTTTTGAATTGAATAAACGAACAATAAATGGAACGTCAGATGCCAGAATTGCTGGCAACGAACAAACCAACGAAGATTGTATTATCAATTATTATTTAGCTTCATTTCGATTGGGTGTCTGCAGAAGCCTGCAGAAACGAATACACTTTCCGTGGGGTTCATGAAATTAGCAGAAACTAGACAAACTCGTGTTTTGTCGACTCTCGAGGTAATCAGTAAGGAGCACGAAATCATTCTTATGAGACGAATAGACACGAGTCTGTCTACTCTCTGCTTTTCTCGTTTCTGCAGGCTTAGTGGGTATTGCCGACAGTAGCACCATTGATCTGCCACGGCTGATCGTTAACGTTCGTTGGTTCGGTTTTTCTGAATGTATCAGCAATCAACAACCGAAAAATAATGAATGTAACTTACTTATTATATTGATGGAACCACTTACAGCAAAAGCAATGTGTCTGGGGGAGTCGACGTAATTCAGTGTAATGATTGTTTGAATAGGAACGCTAACATACCGCTTAGACTGTAACCTTACCGCATATTTCAATTGTTCCGCGTAGTACTAAGATCTGGGGGCGAAGGAGCTTTACAACCTTGAACCCGGCTCCGTATAAATACAAGCGGCTGTGGTGACGCCGCGAAATTATAGGAAGCAGCCGTCGATATAATGATAGGAACGTGTTGGAACCGTTCAAGAATGGGTGAACGCGAAACGCAATTATCTCCGTCTGAATATCTGATTTGGTTGGCGCGCGCGCGCGCGATATTATAAGAGCGGATTTACGCTTAGGAATGAACTTCCTTACATAATAAAGCGCCGCTCAAATTCGAGAGAGGTTTATGAGAATGCTTGCGAAGCTGTCGGAGAGACCGCAGATTTCCGCGACGATAAATTGCTTACGCGTCGATTGATTTGATGTACGTGTTTATTTATAGGTAGGGAGTAGGGAGGTATTTTTGCCACTTTTATAAGATAAATTTTAGAAAGGGTTATATTAAAGATCTATGAAGATATTGGGCATAAATGTACAAGTTATGCGGAAATAAGCTGAAACTTGACAATCTTCCTTTATTGTCGTGTTAAGGTACCCTTATATTCAAGAAAATTCTTGTTTTTTGTTTTAAATGTGCCTATTTCTTGCTCACAGTTGTCGTCGGAAGTGCCAATAGCCATTTTATCTTTTATAAATCTTTTAAATTCTGCTAAACCAAACCAAATGTAACAATCACTTTAGCGTAGTTATTTCTCAATCATTATCTTTATTTTCTTTTTTCACACTGAAAAGTCCATCCATTCATTAATTTTTAATATTATCGTATTATATGCCTATAAAATGCAAATTTAATAATTAAACAACCACGTAACCAAGTGGACGGAATTTTATTAAATTAAAAAAAAGTAAATATTATTTTTTTTCCAAATATGTCGTCATATGTCCTATTTTTTTAATCAAATATGTGCAGAACAACTAAATTTGAATAAAACACGTTAAAAATACATTCAAAAAATTAAAAATAAATCGAAAATAGCTGGCGGTTAAATGGAATTGGTGAATTTCTAACTAGCTGAAGCCCGCTATCCTCGTAGAGTTGTTGAATAATTTATATTTATAAAAAATTTCGATCTTGTCTTACCTAAGCCTTACGTAGAAAATTCCACTACCTTAATTCCGGCAGAGCCTCCCCATAAGAAAAAAAAAGTTCCAAGGCCCTTTTACAGAATATCTAAAGGTACGTAGGTTTTAGGGGACGTATGAACGTGCGTTTTAGTTCGCAGAACATACTCAGAAACCTTCCAGGCAATCCGAAAGCTAAACCGTATACGAAGGATGTGATAAAGCCCTTATTGGACAAACAAAATGGGGGATACGCACCATATTAAAAGACGGCTGATTACCACTATAGAAGGACCGAACCATGAAGTGTAGTACAGCACACATACAAAACCGAGTATAATATTAAAGTAGAAAACCTTAAATTAATTAAGAACGTAGAGAGAGAATTAGAAGCTTACAAAGCCATTCATATGAAAAAAATTGTGAAGCTGTTAAATAGAGAAAAAGATTGGAAATTTATATAATCGAATCCTCAAGTTAATTAAGCACGTAATTTCGGCGCAAATCTGTTAAATAGAGGAGAGGGTCCACTCAGATCTGATGGATTTATTGATGTAAAATGGACGCATGTTTAGGTTTCGTGCTGCAGCTAGTATCGTATATTTCGCATGTTTTAATTGTAAATATTTTTTAGAGTATAGTCTCGCAACATTCCATCGTACAGTTGATAATGGGAATCCACGAATTGCCGAAACAATTGCTCCGAATTAATCGGAAATAAGTTCTGCTGTGACGTCCTAAAGTGCAGGAATTATTGAATTCATCGCCATGATACCATAACAGGTGTTGCCAAAGATTTACATGGCCGTTGTTCTTCGTGCAGTGGCACACTTTCGATTGAATTCTTGTATTTTACAAGAACTAAGCAAAGGCGTCTAAATTACTTCGTCATTGTTGAAATATATGGATGATTAGTATCCCGAGAGCATAAGCGCGTTACTACTTTTCGTTTTAGTTTTAGTTACAGATATCAGCACGGAAGTGAAGATATTTACTTCGGGTCGACGCGGTAATTGCACTAATAACATTCTTATAGCAGCGGTGTTTCCATAACTTTGGCATCCCGTACGTACCATTATACTTCATTTACCTTGCGTAATGCCTCATTCGATGATAAAAGGTTTGACCTAGAAAATTAATAGTGTTTACGCTCCCCGAGTAGCGTTCGCATGAATAATATATAGCCACGTTGGAAACGGGTCGACATAAAGCCGGCCGTAAGAAGTTGGCGAGCGTTCTTCGCGGAGGACGTGTTGAATTTTTGATGAAAACGTTGCTATTTTTTTCATTGTACTAATGCAGAGAGAAAAAAACTCGTGGGGCGTTTATCTCATCTTTGAAGGAGCGAAGTGGAAAAGCGAAATTTTTCGCAGGTCCTACCTTTTGCATAAATTAATGGATTTCGTCTGTTTGTTTCGTTGAGTTTGCCAGTTTGAGAATATCATAACTCCTTAAGTTGGTTGACGACGAAAAGGTTAGAACTTGTGTTTATAAATAATTTTTCTTTAATGGTATTTGCTTGCAGTTGCTTACTTGCTCGACGAGGGCTCGTAAATGTAAGTTATATGGTCTTTTTCTTTAATGTAGGATGTAATAAGTTTGCTTGTTCATGCAAAGTTCAGATAAATTTGATGATCCCTTATTTTTGTTTTTTTGTTATTATTTCTGCTGATCTATGGAAAGGTTAAGCTATTTTAAAGATTTTTTTTGATTACATTGAATCTATCGAAATTCTCTTCGAAAAAATCATTTTACCAAAATATAAGTAACGTCGTTGTAAAATTCATATATGGCCATGTAGGCAACAACCTGCTGTAGCGTAAGATCCCAACCAACGCCCGCTGCTAGGCATGACATCTCCCGACTAATTAAATCACCCATGACATCTACTCGTAGCTCTTATGGGAACCTATCTGAAGGTCAAGGACACCGACATCTTTTCCAACTTTCCAAAGCAATTTTATCCCCAAATTTTGCATTGATTTGACCTCAACTACGACTACTTGTTTAATAACCAAGTTCCGGTTATTCTGAGAACTTCTCCAAATGAATTCAAATCTTCTACGAAGAATTTTTCCCTGCTACTGACATTTTCCTGCACGGAGACTTTTCCCCAGTCCTTATCCAGCATCCACCGAAGACGACATCGTCTGGTACCCGAACTTATCCTGCCAATTTTCTGAAATCTTCGCCGAGGACAACCCGGTTTCAAGGTTAGTTTCGAGAGAAGGAAATAAGGCAATAAAAACCAAAAAAAAAAAAGATGAATTTTCTTACCTATCATGCGTTATTCATTTATTACTTTCCTACATGTCCTATTTATCTCTTGCTTCTGGTTAAATATACAGGCTGTTTTGTAAACGTACAATTATCTTTTTTTGCAGCCATTTAGAAACAAAGACGTATAGGTTAAAATTAAATATTTATCGGTTGTTTTGCAAACGGTTTTGATTAATATGGGCATCCCTCTGTGTATATTTATCGTCAAAAATTACTCGGGGCAATCAATAAATATAATCGGCTAAATTGTTTGTATAAATCTGTAATCAGATAACAATGAAATTATCGACAAATAATTCCGAAAAGTATTAACTTAAGGATAATACCATATGTAATTGCCAATCATCGAATTATTTCCATACACATTAACGAGTATTATCTCTAATCCCATGTAATCCTAACAGGATATAATCCTCTATAATTTAACACGTTTTATAGGCGTAATAAAAGGCGAAATAATGATAAAATTAAATAATCCTCGGCAATATTGGCCTCATGCGTTGCATATGTTGAATTATTTCGTACACGATAACATTATTTCCAAATAAAGTTACGAGCTCATGTGGGGGGAAGTGACAAAGCGCGTTTTTTTCTCTACTGAGAAAGCGGTTTAAATTAAATTCGACGAAGGTGCTCTTTATATAGTAACGTCGACAAAATGGCACAATACATTTTCAAACTCGAATGAAACCCGAATAAAAATAAAATTCGTCGAATCAAAAAAAATAAAGGAAAAAACTGCATGTTTAGTAAATTGACTTTCTACGCGTGATAAATTCCGCATAAAAGGACTACATAGCCGCTATGGAAGTGGAAGAATTCCTTAGCAAGCCGAGGAATGCCAAACAATACCGTCTAAGACATCGGGAAAACTAATTGAAACTTTAGAGCAGCTGCTCGTTTTGTCTTTACCGCCAGTAATGGTGCGGCAAAGTGCGAAGTGCATAATTAAAAGCCGGCGGGATGATATTAAAATAACGGCGCTAGATTTCACGGGATGCAATTGCATGAGTGTTAATTAACTTTTGCATTTAGTGCGCGAATTCTGGGATTATAAGATTTAAATGGTATCATAGAGCAGTTCCGCTTTTGCATTCGCAAGCCTTATTTGTTCGAAAACTTTCAAGTGCATGCTTTGATATTGCAACTAAAATGTGGGAAGACCCTTTTATGTAATGCAATTTAATTTTCAATCCGTAGTTTTTTAACAGTTTTTGCATTGTGGCCGATCTATTCTGTTAATAACAGAAGAGTTTAGTATTTTACGGATTGTTAGTATAATTAAAGGAAAGATAATCTTACTGTATTTAGGGCAAATAGGTAATTGTATTAGCTCAGATATCAATCCAAATTGTAACATTTAAAGCCAACCCTGCCACGTCCAATAGCTAGAAAATCTAATAGCTGAGATCAATGTCTCAATCAATGTGTAAACCTGCTGAATTCAATAGCCGTCCTTAGAATTCAAAATAAATTTCATAAACTATTTTTATGAGATTTCATAGAATTTGGTTAGTTAAGTACTACGAAATCTATGTAAAACGAACACCTTTGGGGTTAAGTTAATTGGCAGAATTTCACAGGCAAAACGCGTAAGCAATCAGCGGTTTTCTGCTTAGAACGGTGATGAACAAGTGTGATCCTGGGAGTCAGTGATTTTTTTGTTCCGATATGTGGAACTATCAGTGTATTGTGACAGTAGTTTAAGGTTTATTTTCGGGCTTGTACATTATTTTAGAAAAAATGCCACAAACTTATTCAAATTTAGAATATGTAAATATGGTGTCTGTTTATGGTTTTTGTAATAGGAATAGCTGCTGTTGAGGAATGTTATGAAAGGTGTCCACGGTTTTCCTAAAAACGTAACTGAAGTTAGCAATTGCCTACATGAACGGATGAAAAATACTCTGAGAAAAGCTCGCATATTTCAGTACCTTCTGATGCGCTTCTATTAATATAAGCTAGTATGTTACGAAGAGCTAGCCAGAATAAGACCAAAGTGCTTCGAATTATGAATTTTCCATTTTTTGTGGATTTTTAGTTTTTCTCTGATACGTGCAAATAGTACATTTTGGAAATTTGTTGTCAAAGGAATACTTAATACTCTCTCAACCGCAAAGGAAATAATTCATTCAACCAACAGATGCAAGTAACGACTTTATATTCGTGTAATCTGTATAAAAGCTAATCGAGTAAGACGCGTTGTTAAAAAGCGAATTTTGTGAGCATGATGTATGAAAATTCAACCGCTGACATTAGTAACACGGTGATCGTTAGCCAAGCCAATAACTGTTCTGTTGCTACGATTCAGAATATGAGTGAATTGTTAAAGTTCGGAGAGGGTAGTACTAATTTCTGTCTCTGGCCATCATTCGACGCAAACCAGATATTGGGCAAATTAAAATCTCCGCAAGTTAAATACAAATCGTTCGGATTGTCGGTGCAAATCCTCTCAAGAGCACTGAGAAAACATGCGAAATGCAAGTACAACATAAGTTATGTTTTTATGAATATTTATTAAAAGAACGCCATGATTAAAAAAATGTTAATGTATGGAATTTTGTTTGTTTGCAACTAGAAAACAAATGAAAATCGGATAAGAACATATGAATTTTTTAGCTTATTTTTACGTGTACAATACACACTTGGAGTTTAGTCCGTTCCTCCTGACCTAGCCTGTACACATAATTCGCTAAATTTCACTCGTTTCACGGTACGTCGCATTAAATCGGTAATTTCTACGTAGACTGTACGCATATACTTTAACAGAACAAACGACGGCAGCGGAATTTAGTTTGTTTGAATTCCTGTCTACTCAGAGGAAGATTTTGTTTACGCACAATTACACCAATTTAACCGCGTCCATTTATATACGATTCAATACAAACATTATTAGCGTCCGCCTAAAATTCCTAAACAACATTTTTTTATCGGAAACATCAATATCTGAATGGCATTTCTAAACAAATATCGCTATTTTTTCCATTAAGCAGATAGAATATCGTATCGATCGTAAGCGTTGTATTTATACACGTATACTCGGACCGATGTATAACGGGTCCATTTCCGCAACGGCTTTTTCGGCTATACTAAATCCATTTCGACGAAAAATTCAAATAAAACGAAACGCGCATGGAAGGGTGAGGTTATTTTCTTAGACTGGGAGACCGCAATTTCCTATTGGGAGTACTACAATACCGTTGTCGAAGTTAATATGATGGGGCTTTTCGGAAAATCCTTTCGATAACTTTCCGCGTATACAAATACATAAGTCCGGACAAGCAATTTTGGGCATTTTCATAATGGCAGTATTGTTACGTCTAGTTTGTTTGTTGTTTATGATGCTGGATGTTGAATAGACGTCATCAATCTTACATATTTTCTTTTCTAAAATGAGATAATTGATGGTACATAGTTGTTGGAAGATGAACTCGTACACAGATTCGAAAGAAAGGATTAAACATACTAATACATATTTAAATGGAAAGTTGTTTAGAATTACTAATAAACTAAAAGGTTCCATTCAGATGAATGCATTGAAGTGTGGCAACGCTGCACCGAGAGAAAAATGTTGAGGACTTTATTACAATTTACACATTGTGGTACATATAGTGGCAAGTGCAATCTGTACCGAAATTCTTCAACAACTTGTGACACCAAGATTGCAGTAAAAGTTGCTATTAGTTGTAAGAAAAAGAGCGAGTGAGGTGACGTCTTGTGATAGAACTAAATAATTATACTACAACAGTACAATAAGTAGCATTTTATTAAACCAGATGGAGCAAAGAGTTGTTACCAAATTCTATAATTAGTGTTTATCACAAGCACGTGTGTACGAGTGGGCAGCTCGGTCGTGAATCGTGAAGACGACGAAGACAAGGAGCACCAGTCACAGTGTACACAGATCAAAACATCAAACGTTTGCAAGTGCTAGTAAGCTCCGATTTGAAGGTTCGGAAGTTGTACTAAACTCATTCCGAAGACACTCACAGCGGAGCAAAAAGGGTCCTGTTTGTCGATTTGCCGGGACGCATCCAAAGCTAAGGGGCGAGCTTGGATGCACGGGAAATAGAAGTCGGGTATGACCCCGAAACTCGAAGACAGAGTAAGAAGTGCCTAGAGGAGGGAGAAAAGCGTCTGACAAAAGCCAGATTGTCACCATTCGTATGTTGCCTGTGGAATTAGTCATAAGCAAGGAAACGACGTGTCAGATGTTACATAATGATTTGAGATGTGGAGATTATGCTAAACTCGTTCCGAAAACACTCATAGCGGAGCAAAAAGAGCTGTGTTTGTTGATTTGCCAGGATCTAGGCATCCAAAGCGAAGGAGTCAGCTTGGATGGAAACCATTGTAACTGGAGACGAAGGTTGGGTGTTTTAGTATGATCCCAAAACTCGGAGACAGAGTAAGCAGTAGGTAGAGGAGGGAGGAAAGCGTCTGATAAAAGTCACGGTCTCAAATCAACTCAATAGTAATTTTTTTTTTTAGGGGGGGATGTGATCCATAAAGAGTTCGTGCCGCAGGCACTGTTAACAGTGCCTTCTACGTTAATGTCCTTCAGTATTTGTGTGTCAGAATTGCTCGAATGAGACCAGAATTGGCCAAGAATAGATTCTACATCCCTTCAAAACCCCTGCTCACACTGCGTTCGTTGTGCAGCAATTGTTAACGAAAAAAAAAGACCCAGTAGCCCGGATCTAGCTTCTACAGGTTCTTTCATGTTTTGATACGATTTGAGATATCCAAAGATGCACGACGGGCGTTTACTTCAGATGATTTTCGACGATTCTTCTAGCAATGAAAGAATCACTGGAAGAGGTGTACCACACTCGAGGGAATAAATATTTAAAGCCATGTAATTTAACTTAATAAAGACTACAGGGAAAAATTCTTGTAATTTGATTGCCACAGCTCGTATATGCATGAAATCTTATGTTTTACACTATGTATTACCCGAATAAAATGTATCAAAAGGCCGTGCGATATAATGCGTGTAAACTCTATAATAGCTTACCACAGGAGTAAGTAAGACGAGTACTTCATATCAAGCTTTCAGAAATGGAATAAAAAGGTTTTTATTATAACGGGCAATATACAGCAACAATTTTAATTATATAAATACCCATTTTTTTTGTCCACCTTTTTGTTACTTTGTTTCACATAATCTACTTTTCGACATTCTTCCATTAGTACGTGAGCTTTTGGAAGAAATTATATTACTCTAAAACAGATTGACCGATATAATTAATAAGCCATGGAATTAAATTTCTCTGTGAAATAAAATGATAAGTTCTCAAAGCACAATTACGGCTACCAAAATTAATTCATTAAAACCTTTTGTATTTGTCAATAAGTAATTATTGTTATGTATTAAGATTAATAAGTATTGATAACGGCAAATAAATACTCAAACGAAGACAAAGTTAAGTTAGAAGTGTAGTGATATAATAATCCGAGAAGCAGGCAGCGATGTTAGGTAGAGATACGTTCGGAACCACGCTGATGATGGCAGGTAGGCAGAAACATGTCCATTGGTTAGTGTTCTCTCTCCTCATATTCCCTTCCTGTTAGAATAAGATGTCAAAAGTGTGGGGAACAGAATGGTCGCTATATTAAACAATTTCTTTAAGCAAATCTGAACATTTAGTACCCTTTCCTTAGGGAGGTCAGGGTCGAACGACGCTTCTCACGAACTATCTTCGATCTACAATGCATACTTACATAATACATTCTTCGTGAAGATACAATCCATAGCTACTTGCAGAATTAAGATAAGTTGGTAAATAGGCACTATGCTTTTGTTAGCTAATTTAAAGGAAATAGGGCGTTTTTTTTTTAAGCCGAATTATATTCCAAGATTTTTCTCTGCATTATCATTGCT
This sequence comes from Oryctes borbonicus, assembly GCA_902654985.2. Taxonomy (NCBI): domain Eukaryota; kingdom Metazoa; phylum Arthropoda; class Insecta; order Coleoptera; family Scarabaeidae; genus Oryctes; species Oryctes borbonicus. The sequence continues at coordinate 11,994 of CACRWG010005045.1, forward strand.
GCATATTTACATATGTTTCTTGTTTCGCGTAATGTATGTCTTAAAGCTCAATTAAATAAGCGGCTTTCTTTCGTATGTAAGTTGAAGGCCAATTTAAATTTAAATAAATTTTCTAGGAAATGAAACATTCAATTGTT
>CACRWG010005048.1:0-12103 GCA_902654985.2 Oryctes borbonicus
ATTTTATTGGTAGTAAATTCCGTTCCGCGCGGGTATTCTTTTTTTTTCGGATTTTATTATTAGAGTGTTACTGCTCTGGTATGATATAAATGAACGCAGTCGTCAGATACTGTTGCATACGAAGATTGTGACGATGTTATTGCACCTGAAAATGAAAACGAAATAAATATAAATCGTAGCAGATGTAATATTTGGTAAATATTTACTAAATTTGCTTCATATAAGAGCGATATCTCGCAGATTTTTTGAAAATCACAATACTTCCTTATATTTACAATCTAGTTAATTAATATAATGGCAGTAAAAAGTGGTCTTTATTGATATGCGAAGCGCGGCATATTTTATTGATATTTCCTTGATTTCACCAATGTGATTAAAATTAATTAATGAAATGAAAATTATGTTTTGTAAAAATATACAGGGTGTTCTCTTTAAAAAAATAAAACAACAGGAAGCGAATCTGGTCAATATAAAGGAATCATTGTTACCATGACAAAAGCTCCAAGAATTAATCGAATTAAATTTTGGTCACGATCCTAGCCTATAAAGAATTTAAGATAAAACGCCCTCTAAAAAAAATTTTTTTCCCAAAAATCTCAAATTATGTAAATTATCTCAAAAACTAAGATAGATGTAGGGAATATTGATGGAAGTTGATAAAATCATAATAATATACGGGATGTTCAGCTTGAATAAAATCAAATTTATATCGTGCGTAGCGGAAACTGAGCACCCTGAATATGATTCTACGTTGTGTAGCATTAACCCAGAATATTTTTTATTTGAAAAATTTTACGAAGAAAAGAGACCCAGTAAGCCTAAGAATCGTAAGTAAGAAGAGTATGGATAGGTAAAGCGGATGCAAATAGAGGAACAGATATGCTCACATAGACATAAAATAATATGTGTTGAAAAAAATTGAAAATTATTAGTTTGGACCATCATCTTGATAGAGAGGTACGTTAAATCCATCGTTTTTATATAAATTCATCAAGATTAATTATTGAAGATCAAACAAATAATTATTTATTTTTTGTTGTTTTCAAGGTGTTTACGTACACATGTTTTCCAAACTCAAAACAACAACATAATCGTGATCATTCACAAATAAAACGATGAAGTATGCAGATTTTTGTCGATTATTTGCTTAGAAAGTTTACTTTCTATTATTGCTAAATTGCATAAAATTAATAGACTTTGAAACCTGTTTTGAGGAATGCGTAAAATCGGCTAAAACAACACCTTCTTTTACATATATATGCATTGTTATACACCGTATCACACGTAAGTTTTCATATAGATATTTGTCGCATTACTATATCATCGCCCCCTGTAAATAATTAGACCTACCTAATCAAATTTTTTCCTTGTAACGTGCAAAAAATTATTGATTGGACTTCTAACGTAATATGAACTATTTGTACTATCGGTCAATGAGTTATGTACAATACAACATATTCAGATTGCTTATGTTTCGGTCTCCAAAATAACAAGTCAGCATTTTATTTAATTTACAAATTCATGAATTAAACCACGTGATATTGTTCACGCGTTAATTGTAAACAATATTCTCGTTAGCGACAGTATAATCGATTTTTGTAGGTAACGAAATAAGGGAGATTTTTTTCAGCAATATCGAGATAGATTAAAATATGCAGCGTGTCGCAGCGCAGATTTGAAAATTCTTAATTGACGCTATTTAACTTAATTTTTTTAAGTGGGATGATCAAATCAATCATAAAAGATTGTATTCTTAATACAGATGATACGACAAGGTCCTCCAACAAATTGGAAAGTTGTTAAAATCATTCATAGTCGAAAAGAATAATTTATCAAATTTACACCCACGAAAACAAAGCACCTCACAGTTTATTTTTTGTTTGGAAACCATTGACGTTTTCGTGCTCTAATCGTTAACATTATGTTTACGCTTCCAAGCAAAGAGTGTTACGAACGATATGATAATAATTAACGGAGAGTGTAAGCAGAATACAAAAGACGCGCGAGTATTTATGTTACTAGATTTTTTCATCGACACCACTCAAGAAAAAAATGCATTTATTCATGCGGCTAATACGTTAACAAATACTGCACTTTCCCTGCAAATAAATGTGAAAATCGAAAAAAAAAAAAACAGTAACAAATGAACCCAATAGAACTGCTAGCTGTTAGTAAATGTTGCTTACAGTCCCCACACGTCTGTGAGATTTATTGCTGAATCTTTTGTGCTAAATCAGTTGGTTCAGTTCATAAGATATTGTGATCCGATAAATATAATATGATGATTCACAAATTCAAAGGAGTGTCTTGTGTAGAAAATTTAGAGACCAATTGGTAGGTTTATATTTTAATAATGGTACCTTAACAGGACTGCAAGATTTGGACTTTCTAATAGATCAGTTACCTCTTTTGTTTGAGAATGTTAGTTTGAGGCAGACGGTGTATTCTCAACAAGATGGACCTTCTACTCATAACAGTAACATGACAAGCGACCATCTGGACAGGGTATTTCCGAGATGATGGTTAGGTGCTAAGATCCAATAAGATGGTCAGCTCGTTCTCTTGATTTGAGTCCTTTAGGCTGCCTTCTTTGGGGATATTTAAAAAATTTCTCCTACTATACACCTTCCAATAATGTCGAGGAAGTAAAAGGGCTTATTAATTTTACGGAACCTAACCCGTAGAGCCTTAATTAGGCGCTAGCAAAAATGCGTAGAATCTGATGGAAGAATTTTCAATTTCACTTTTACTTTGTGGGATAAATCCACATACTATTTAAATCTTTACTTGATACAGTGGAAGCGATCAATCTGGCTAGTATGGAACTTTCTATTAGTAACGTGACGAAATATCCAGGAGTGTGGATGGATAAAAAATTTAAATGGAGAACGCATTTGCCAAAGACTATTGAAAGGTGCCGGAAATTAAACAATATTCTTCGTACAACTAGTAGAGCGTTGCTTCTTGCAGATTTGCTGTTTTCTTCACTTACATATAGAGCAGCGATCAGGTTGGCGTTGGATTATGGATGTACGCTACATGGTTCTAGATGTAATTAGTAATAGCTCAATTCGAATATGTCTCAGGGTTAAAAACTCAACTCCTGTAAGTAATTCCTCCACTTCCTCCACAGTCTTTATAAATGCTGATAAATTTAACCACAAGATAGAAAAAAAATAATAAATCGCGATGTTATATACGGATTTCCTTTTAACTACTTAGACTTATATTGTTCCCAAATTTTATGAAAAATGTCCGTTTAAACGAGATAGTGTATAATTGTACAATTCTCCAATTTAAATTCAAATCTTTATGATCATTATCATTGTTTGGATAGAAGATAGGAGATGGAAGGATAGAAGGCATGCGGGCAGCATATTTCTGAAGAATGCCTTATCCTACACACCTTTTTGCAAATTTCAAACATGAGTTACATAGAAATTGGCAAGCACTATTTGCCAACTCCTCTTCTAAATAATACCACAAATTATCATCTACTTTTTCCCGAAATACGAGGACAGTGATGATATAATAAAATCCATGTTAAAAGGAGTGCGGTAACCCAAATTATAAGCCTTTCATTTAATCATAGGAGGTTTCCGGCTCATCTACACAAAATTAATTTGATCGAAAAGGACACTTTGTCGGAAGAAGTATTTAACTCTTTTTAGGGTGCCAAGTACGTAGAAATGAAATTAATTGATTAATAGGTGCTTTACTGAAATGCAGTATGTACTCAATGTTAACTGGTTAATTGCTCAACACTAATATTATTGATCCTTTGTACCTTTCCTGTGTGGGTATTCCCTTTTTCAGTGTCCTGCCCATCTTTGTTTTTGCTATGTCAGTCACCTGATTGGCTCCAGGTGTGGAGCGCGTTTTATGTTTGTCCTTGTGTTCATTCGGGTGACTAAGAAAGTATATTTACATAAGTAGCTAATAATGTTGAGTCCAATAATAATAATAATAATATTATTTTGAGGGATTTTGTTTTCAATGTCTTTTTGTTTTGAGCACTTAATGTAACATGCTCAATTTGACTTTGAGGTATGTTTTCGTTTGTTTAAAATGTTTCATAAATTATTATTATCGCTGCAGAATACAATCTTTATCTTCCTGTTAACTCTATTTTTTCCGAAAAGTGCAGATAGGTTGGTAACAGTTATTACAAACGCGTTGCATATTCCAAAAATCGAATAAAAAAAAAATAAAAAAGTTTGGTAAAAATTTAATTAAAAAAATGTTTATCCAGTGAACTCTACAATAGGTATCTGGAACGATGTTTACAATTTAAAAATTGTAAATCCGACAAGGTTAGACAGATGAGTTACAGTCCCATTTGTTCTCTCTTATATATTAATAACCAGTATTTGCCGCCTTTTTAGGCATTTCGAGCATTTTAAACCTTTCAATCTGTTTATATTTATTTTATTTAATACTGGTTACCTGATGTGCCCGTTTTATCCCTGCTTTGGGGAAAAAAATATTAAAAAGAAGTACCTACTTTTGTCGCCTAGATACTCTAAAACTAAGACATGCGAATAATACGGAAAAATACACGAAAGGGTCTCTCGAGCATTGTAGCACGAAACATAAAACATGTGTACGCTTTGCCCTAAAAAATACTAATAAATCTAATAAATCAAGCAGAACTGAGAATAGTCCGTTCTCTGTATTAATAGTTTCGTAAGCATGTAATTCCTGCAGTGAAGTTACGTTCTTAATCAATTTCAGGTTTTTCAAGTTAATATTATCCTCTGTTTCGTTTATGTGTTGTGTTACACTTGACTATTCTATTCTACCGAATCTATAAGATCGGATATGCTCCTTGAATCTGGCGCCTATCGCTTTTTTTGTTCGATCAATATAGGCTTTGTCACAGTCACGCAATTTTATAGATTTCCGACCTTTCCTTCATGTCCGGTTTATCTTTCGGGTTGCCAAGAAGTGACGCAAAGAAATTCGAAATGGAACTTTTCCTAGTGCCAAAGATCGCGAGAACATTGTCTAAATATCTAAGTGAAATTCTAGGAAAATGTGGGGCGTCCTTTTTCATACCCACTTCAACTTTACGCATGATTAGGTTGGCTATGAAAGGGAACAGGGGGTTGCCCATTGCCGTACCTTCTAATTGCTCGTAGTACTTGGCCTCTACTTCAAAACAATTTTGGTACATGCAAAGTGAAGTTAGTCTTTTGTATTCTGCAATATTAGCATTATCTCAAATAGAAATTTAATATGTGCTTAAAGACAATTAATAAAGGTTTCCAAAACAAAACAAAATTTAAATTATTTATGCTTTTTTAACTTTATTTACTTTTAGTATAATATTCCCCTTCAAGCCAATGAGACAGACAAGAAGGGAACCTACCTTACTCCATTTCACTTGCCATCAATTTGATACCGTTGTATAGCATTAGTTACACGATATGTGCCGCTACCGCACACTTAAAACAAAGTTTTTAGAATTTTGAAAACTTTGTTCGTTCCCGATATGTCATGTTATCCTTTCCTCGCTGAAGAATTTATTACAGCTTGAACCAGGAAATTAATAACTTTTTATTAAGCTTACAGTGTATTAACTTTAAAATCTCTTGTTTTTAAATACCTTGTAAATAATATTAGAATGAACAAGTGATATTCGTAAAGAATAACAACAAATCAATAGTAAATAGTTTAAAATTGTAACGAACACCTCATTTGTGAAAATTAACAGATCTTAAGCACATTACGGAATTTAATAAAACGACCAACTAATACGCATTTCGATGAATGGAAATTTGTAGAAACGACATCGTACAATCTTATAAATTAATTACCTTCATAATCCGAACGGTTCGGTGAATTAACTGGCTAATTACAAACAAAATATGCGATCTTAGTGATTCATTAAATAGGCATCATGGCGATGAAGCAATCTGAATGAATGACGCAGATTTTGATAAGACGATAAATGGCAGGTAGCAAGCAACGTTTAGACGTTTATACGGTTAGGTCAAGGCATTTCGTAAGTATTGAATGGTGTAACATATACTACGTTTCTGTCTCCAGGATCGTAGTAAGAAGTTTTGCGGACCTTTCCTAGTAAATTAAATACGTAATACCATTGGTTGTATTTACCATTTGCGTGAGTCGATGATGATTTGTTCCAGAGAAAGTGTTTAAATAAAATATATTCGGAGACAAGTGCTGCTTAAGTGTGTTTAATTTTCACAATGCACAGTAGTGTTTCCTGTTTTTCTCCTTCATATTTTTACGTGTTTGGGATGCTTCTCTTCAATTCATGTTTTCAACTTTTATCAATATTCCGTAAATATACAGTGAGGGCATAAAGTATGGGATAAATTCATTATTTAAGAAACGATTCATTTTATGGAAAATCGCTCAAACACGTCAATTTTATTTTTATTTTCTACATATTTTAAAAATATTCTTCGGTGTGCAGAGTCGATTGAGAAAGTAGGGTGCAAGGCAACTTTATTTTTTTTAATAGAACATTCTGTATATTTTAATATTTTCGAATTTTATTGTATTGAATAGGTTCAGAGTTATATATAAGTTTAATATTCTAAAATTTTCGAGCGTATTAATTACCAAAGCACAATAAAGGAAAAAAATAAACATAACTAGTCATCTTGTAATATTATCGAAACTCTACAATTTTATTTTAGAGGGCGTTCGAAACAAACAAAACAAATAAAACAAATAAAGGAATAAATCTAATGTCCGCGAATATTTTATTTAATAATAAAAGTAAAAATAATAAAAATGATGTTAACCGCAATACACAGAATTGAAATATGAATAATGATTGGTTATGGAGATAGAATGCGTACCTAAGAAGAAGTTTGTCATTTATTTAATGAAAAATTCCAAATCGTGTGTCGATTACGCAGTCAACTATAAATGAAACTTAACAAAAATTTAAAGAATGAGATCGAGTTGGGGTTGTTTTAAAACGAAGCCAATAGATCTCGCAAATTTTAAAAGTACCTCCTGAAATAGTATATAACAATTAAATGGAGTTTGCAAATAGACTTGGTTATTGCCAAGTAACGAATGTTGAACATTTTCAACATTTAATTAAATATCGTTAAATTACCTCTAGTATTAGTGTTAATATTGCTATTTTTTTTTAATTTGACTATTATTATTATTACTTCTTTTAGTTTAATTTCTTAAAAATAAAATATATTGTTGTTTGTTTTTTTTTACACCCTGGTTAAATTCTAATAAATTAGTGGGAGCTTAGTTCACATTTTAATTAAAAAAAAGCAGTTCTAAAAGAATATTTCTTCCATGCTCGTTAGTGTCAAACCGTGAATAGTAATTGTTGAAAAAGTTTCCCAATGTTTATTTTTTGAGCGACCGTGTATATTAAAAAAATATTAAATCTTGTAATAACTCTTAGACGTTCATAACCTCTGCCGTGTTGAAAAGAATTTGGGATAATTAATTATTTATATTTTTTTTTTTGCTACTACGCCACAGAACATAAAACTACAAATTAACTTTCAAACTGAATAACGCTAAAACTATTCGACATTGGTATATCACATTCTAGATCAAAAATTGTTTAAAATTTTTTATAGAATTCGCTTGCGCCCTACTTTTCTTTTGGTCCGCCCAGTATAATGAAAAATATTTTTAATCTATGTAGAAAGTAAAAATAAAGTTGAGGTGTCGGAGTGATTTTTTTAGGTGATTAATTGATCCCACACTTTATGTCTTCACTGTATATATCTTTGTTTCTGAGATAATGGACATAATCTTACGGTATCTTAAACGCCTTAGATGCTAGAGTTAAATTTGCTTCGATTTGGTATTTCTTGAGGTTTTCGGCAATTCATTAATTGTTTTTTTAATATAAACTAACGTCTAGTAGATGGCAATAGAAATCATTGCCATGCTTGATTCCTCCTATTTCAATCATTTTATATTGAAAAAAATTCAAAAATTGGTATTTTATCAACAGCCCTGCAATTGCTGATAATGTAACATTTTTCGTACGAAAGATTGTAATTATATAAAAATAATTAAATTATTTTTACAGTAATAGCAGGATTTCCTGCGAATTAATAAAATTTATTTTTTAATTAAGTAATTCTTTTATTAATTACTTAGCGCCCCAATTAACAAAAAAAAACTTTTCTTTTTTTTACCATTTTCCTATTTAAAGAGGTTAAGCACAAACCATCGAAAAATATACTTCTTCAACCTAATCTACAAGATGAAATTTATGTACCTATATCAAGATATTAATTTGTTTGTTACAAAATCATTGCTTGATCTCAAATTTGAGTTTTAATGAAGGGGAATTTTTTCCAATTAATTCTACGAGACACACCATATTTACCTTGTTTCTGCGAAAAATTCTAGCTCTGTAGCGGATAAAGTAGAATAACGAATAGTTTCTAGTAGCTAACGTAATCGTTGTAGGATCTACAATAGCGGCGCGGATAAAAGATGTTTTTGTTTGCTTAATTGTCCATTATACCAACGATTATAAAAGAACGCATTACAATAGTAGAAGAAACATCTGTAATTGCACTTCAATTATTTCGCATCACACAAAAAGGAAAAGTAATAATGTGAGCTGCATGTAAGTCTGTAAGATCTCAGCTAAAATAGGTAAAACATTAGATTATTTGTTCGTTGATTCTTTATTTATCAATTTTTAAATTAGTACGGAAAATTATTCTCGTTTATCACCTTTTTTAATGAATCTAGACTTACATAAATATTAATTTTTTTCATTATACTCAATTCAGATGTTTAACTTAGTAGATTTGCATTTTAGAAATCAATCTCATTTAAAATTAAGTGTGCTGTTGGCGATCGAAGGAAAATTTAAAAACCTCAACTGTAGTGCAAAGTAATTGATTATAACAATTTTCTACATCGCAAAAATGAGCATTCTTGCAAAACCAGACATGTGCATATAAAATATAATTGAGAAAAACGCGAAAAATTTTTACTTCAAGGGCACAGCAATCGTGCAACTTATATGACGAGTAGTAGAGATAGAATTGACTTTGAACAATTCTGAGCATTGTAAGCGATAAAAATGATCAAGAACATTACGAAGCCATATCAAACTGATCCGGTCTTACATGAACTTTCCTCAAATGCCAGTCAACATGAGAATCTCCTATATCCAAAATATTAAAAAAAAAAAATTAAAAAAATGCACAAATGTGATAAAATAAAGATTAACAAATAGAAAATCAAAACAATTCTTCTTTTGCAGAAACGAAAGATTGTTACGTCAAGCTAACCTTGTGCACCAATCCGTCAATTTCAATTTTGAGCGAACACCTCGTAAAACCAGAATGGCTGAGTCACCAACTTCTTGGAATATACATTATTCTAGCATAAACCATATTTGGGAGTCATAACACTGACGTAATACCAAAAAAAAGAATGTCGCCAAGGTTCTGGTCATTGAATATGAAATAAGATTCGTTGATTTGTCGATTCTTCTGAATCTGGCGAACGAATCATCAAAGAAAACGGAAAATCAAAGACGCCTATTTGGTATTCAATGACCAAAACCTTGGTGACATTCTTTTTTTTGGTATTACGTTAGCGTTATGATTCGAAGAGATAGGAAATAGTTGACGAAATCAGGTGATGATTTAAGATTGTTTATGGATTGATTGGTTTCAATATGTTAATTATTATCTTTTACAATTATTAAAAAATCATCAAATTAATCAAAATTTATATTATCACACACGATGATAATTTCTAGAAAATTATTGAAAATATCCTGGTTTTATTGTGAGTATTGTCGTCACCTTATATGTTTGTATTAAATTTAAAAAAAAAATGCTTTCCGGTAATAAACATCAAAAATAAATTTGGTATTCTCAGATGACATTACCATATTATTGTAATGCCCTGTATACAGATTTATATTTCTCCTATTTTATTTGCTTTATAATGTTTTTTTTCTAATATTCAGTAGTGACAATTTACCCCTTTTCCAATCTAAATCTTCTAAGTAATGGAATATAAAAAAAAAAAAAATATATAATTATAATAAATATATGCTTACATCCGTTGAAAAATATAATAAATGATGGTAAGTAACCAAGTAAATAATAAATTATGGTAGGTAATCAAGTAAATAATAGATGATGGTAAGTAATCAAGTAAATAATAAAAAAATATAACATATTAGGAAATTATTACTCACCTTAGCGTATGAAAATATCATTTAAAAACTTGGGGATTTTGAGTTTTAAAATTTGCCAAATGAATTCAAAAAGTTCACATTATTGTTTCCAAATTTGAAATAAAAAAGGTATACAACACTTATTTATAGAATCCAGAAGAAAAACACCACTTAACCAATATAAATAAATAAAATCTAAAAGTCGAGATTTCCGTCCAAAAGAAGGAGAACCAGCAATTTGGACGTGCTTCCTCTTTCACTATTTGGAGCGAAATGCAATCGGGTAACCAGCGTTGCTGCTCTTACTGCTGTTCTTGTTGCACTCCGCTAGTATTTATTCCGGCACTGTTCCTTTTAAAAATAGCCCAAAAAAATACGAAATTCGAGCAACCGAACGAACGGGGAAAAAAATAATAAGGAGCAGAAGAGCGGAACAAAGTCAACGAAAAAGAAGCGAAATCGAAACGCGATAATCCACCGCAATGGGACGCTGCCGAACGTCGAGTAGGCGCTGAACCGTGTGGCGGCGCGCGTCCGATTTTCATCTGTTTTCCCCGGAGCAGCGCGGAGAGTCTCCTCGGCCGCACTCAACAAAATATGTATTTCGACTAAACTACTACCGAACGCTGCATATTGCCGGCTATAAAATCGGTTCTGTGAATTGTACGGGTGCTGCTGGATTGCCACTAACAGTAGCCGGTACATTCAGACGGTAGTAGTGAAGCGTGCGATCAAGTTTGCCGCTTCGGGGATCCCTTACCGTGTTTGAGACTTCGGTAGAATCGTATGACGACGCTGCACGTTTTTAGACACAAATTATCTTAAAAGTTACGTACGATATCACAAAATCGTTATCTTTGGGCAAGATTCTTCTTCCGCATTAATTATTATACAGAGAATTTGATTCACTGACGTATATGTGAAAGGGTTTGGAACTTATTTAACCAGAAGTACCATTATACAAAGTGTTACGGTTTCTGAGATAAAGCCAACTTAGCGATTTCACTAGATTGGACGATTTTTGCTACTATTAATTATAATTAGACACTATTGCAAGCTTTTAATTCATTGTAACTTTTGCTTTAATAATTTTTGAATATCTATTACATTAAATAAAATCATCTCATACACTCTACATGTGATAAAAGAATGACTAACAAGATGTCTCTTTTTTGAGATAGGGATGTGACTGAAGATATATCGATATCGTATCGACTAGAGATAATTTTCCATCGTATCGATACGTTGTATAAAATATCGTATCGTACGTAAACAATGGGAAAAAGTGTGTTTTCTTGTTTAAAGCATTCAGTTTAGTTGACTGCCAGATGTTATTGCAGAAAGTACACAATTACGTGGAAACGCATTCGACTGCCTCTTCTCCTACCTGAAGGAGAGATCACAAATTGTGAAAATTCGCCAATTTGGCGTGTGATGTGTGGACAAAAATCGGAAAGTATAGCAATTGATAGAAGTGTACCACAAGGATCGGCGCATGGGCTCTTATTCTTTGTTGTTTTTGCCAATGGTTTTTTTTTATCACAGGAATGGGATGTAATGCAGTAATGTGATATTCTGAAGAGGTGAACTTTCAATATCGTCCTGAAGATATTGTATATAATATATTTTGTTTTTTTTATAAACATTCATAAGCGTTGCGAGTGTTTGTAGACATGTGGCGTTGACGCTAGCATTGTTAATAGTTTTAAAATAATAAAAAAATATAAAAATTAGTTTAATTAGTTTAATTAGAAAAAATAAACAAAGTATCAATGAAGAAGAAGAATTTGTTAAAGGTGGTATAATCCCATAGAAACGCCAACAAAATAATTTAAAATATATTAACCATTTAAACAAGTACAAAAATAAGGCCGCTATTTTCAAGAGTTTTATTTGTTGGAATTTGTATTATATATAATTGCT
>CACRWG010005049.1:0-12102 GCA_902654985.2 Oryctes borbonicus
ATTTTATTGGTAGTAAATTCCGTTCCGCGCGGGTATTCTTTTTTTTTCGGATTTTATTATTAGAGTGTTACTGCTCTGGTATGATATAAATGAACGCAGTCGTCAGATACTGTTGCATACGAAGATTGTGACGATGTTATTGCACCTGAAAATGAAAACGAAATAAATATAAATCGTAGCAGATGTAATATTTGGTAAATATTTACTAAATTTGCTTCATATAAGAGCGATATCTCGCAGATTTTTTGAAAATCACAATACTTCCTTATATTTACAATCTAGTTAATTAATATAATGGCAGTAAAAAGTGGTCTTTATTGATATGCGAAGCGCGGCATATTTTATTGATATTTCCTTGATTTCACCAATGTGATTAAAATTAATTAATGAAATGAAAATTATGTTTTGTAAAAATATACAGGGTGTTCTCTTTAAAAAAATAAAACAACAGGAAGCGAATCTGGTCAATATAAAGGAATCATTGTTACCATGACAAAAGCTCCAAGAATTAATCGAATTAAATTTTGGTCACGATCCTAGCCTATAAAGAATTTAAGATAAAACGCCCTCTAAAAAAAATTTTTTTCCCAAAAATCTCAAATTATGTAAATTATCTCAAAAACTAAGATAGATGTAGGGAATATTGATGGAAGTTGATAAAATCATAATAATATACGGGATGTTCAGCTTGAATAAAATCAAATTTATATCGTGCGTAGCGGAAACTGAGCACCCTGAATATGATTCTACGTTGTGTAGCATTAACCCAGAATATTTTTTATTTGAAAAATTTTACGAAGAAAAGAGACCCAGTAAGCCTAAGAATCGTAAGTAAGAAGAGTATGGATAGGTAAAGCGGATGCAAATAGAGGAACAGATATGCTCACATAGACATAAAATAATATGTGTTGAAAAAAATTGAAAATTATTAGTTTGGACCATCATCTTGATAGAGAGGTACGTTAAATCCATCGTTTTTATATAAATTCATCAAGATTAATTATTGAAGATCAAACAAATAATTATTTATTTTTTGTTGTTTTCAAGGTGTTTACGTACACATGTTTTCCAAACTCAAAACAACAACATAATCGTGATCATTCACAAATAAAACGATGAAGTATGCAGATTTTTGTCGATTATTTGCTTAGAAAGTTTACTTTCTATTATTGCTAAATTGCATAAAATTAATAGACTTTGAAACCTGTTTTGAGGAATGCGTAAAATCGGCTAAAACAACACCTTCTTTTACATATATATGCATTGTTATACACCGTATCACACGTAAGTTTTCATATAGATATTTGTCGCATTACTATATCATCGCCCCCTGTAAATAATTAGACCTACCTAATCAAATTTTTTCCTTGTAACGTGCAAAAAATTATTGATTGGACTTCTAACGTAATATGAACTATTTGTACTATCGGTCAATGAGTTATGTACAATACAACATATTCAGATTGCTTATGTTTCGGTCTCCAAAATAACAAGTCAGCATTTTATTTAATTTACAAATTCATGAATTAAACCACGTGATATTGTTCACGCGTTAATTGTAAACAATATTCTCGTTAGCGACAGTATAATCGATTTTTGTAGGTAACGAAATAAGGGAGATTTTTTTCAGCAATATCGAGATAGATTAAAATATGCAGCGTGTCGCAGCGCAGATTTGAAAATTCTTAATTGACGCTATTTAACTTAATTTTTTTAAGTGGGATGATCAAATCAATCATAAAAGATTGTATTCTTAATACAGATGATACGACAAGGTCCTCCAACAAATTGGAAAGTTGTTAAAATCATTCATAGTCGAAAAGAATAATTTATCAAATTTACACCCACGAAAACAAAGCACCTCACAGTTTATTTTTTGTTTGGAAACCATTGACGTTTTCGTGCTCTAATCGTTAACATTATGTTTACGCTTCCAAGCAAAGAGTGTTACGAACGATATGATAATAATTAACGGAGAGTGTAAGCAGAATACAAAAGACGCGCGAGTATTTATGTTACTAGATTTTTTCATCGACACCACTCAAGAAAAAAATGCATTTATTCATGCGGCTAATACGTTAACAAATACTGCACTTTCCCTGCAAATAAATGTGAAAATCGAAAAAAAAAAAACAGTAACAAATGAACCCAATAGAACTGCTAGCTGTTAGTAAATGTTGCTTACAGTCCCCACACGTCTGTGAGATTTATTGCTGAATCTTTTGTGCTAAATCAGTTGGTTCAGTTCATAAGATATTGTGATCCGATAAATATAATATGATGATTCACAAATTCAAAGGAGTGTCTTGTGTAGAAAATTTAGAGACCAATTGGTAGGTTTATATTTTAATAATGGTACCTTAACAGGACTGCAAGATTTGGACTTTCTAATAGATCAGTTACCTCTTTTGTTTGAGAATGTTAGTTTGAGGCAGACGGTGTATTCTCAACAAGATGGACCTTCTACTCATAACAGTAACATGACAAGCGACCATCTGGACAGGGTATTTCCGAGATGATGGTTAGGTGCTAAGATCCAATAAGATGGTCAGCTCGTTCTCTTGATTTGAGTCCTTTAGGCTGCCTTCTTTGGGGATATTTAAAAAATTTCTCCTACTATACACCTTCCAATAATGTCGAGGAAGTAAAAGGGCTTATTAATTTTACGGAACCTAACCCGTAGAGCCTTAATTAGGCGCTAGCAAAAATGCGTAGAATCTGATGGAAGAATTTTCAATTTCACTTTTACTTTGTGGGATAAATCCACATACTATTTAAATCTTTACTTGATACAGTGGAAGCGATCAATCTGGCTAGTATGGAACTTTCTATTAGTAACGTGACGAAATATCCAGGAGTGTGGATGGATAAAAAATTTAAATGGAGAACGCATTTGCCAAAGACTATTGAAAGGTGCCGGAAATTAAACAATATTCTTCGTACAACTAGTAGAGCGTTGCTTCTTGCAGATTTGCTGTTTTCTTCACTTACATATAGAGCAGCGATCAGGTTGGCGTTGGATTATGGATGTACGCTACATGGTTCTAGATGTAATTAGTAATAGCTCAATTCGAATATGTCTCAGGGTTAAAAACTCAACTCCTGTAAGTAATTCCTCCACTTCCTCCACAGTCTTTATAAATGCTGATAAATTTAACCACAAGATAGAAAAAAAATAATAAATCGCGATGTTATATACGGATTTCCTTTTAACTACTTAGACTTATATTGTTCCCAAATTTTATGAAAAATGTCCGTTTAAACGAGATAGTGTATAATTGTACAATTCTCCAATTTAAATTCAAATCTTTATGATCATTATCATTGTTTGGATAGAAGATAGGAGATGGAAGGATAGAAGGCATGCGGGCAGCATATTTCTGAAGAATGCCTTATCCTACACACCTTTTTGCAAATTTCAAACATGAGTTACATAGAAATTGGCAAGCACTATTTGCCAACTCCTCTTCTAAATAATACCACAAATTATCATCTACTTTTTCCCGAAATACGAGGACAGTGATGATATAATAAAATCCATGTTAAAAGGAGTGCGGTAACCCAAATTATAAGCCTTTCATTTAATCATAGGAGGTTTCCGGCTCATCTACACAAAATTAATTTGATCGAAAAGGACACTTTGTCGGAAGAAGTATTTAACTCTTTTTAGGGTGCCAAGTACGTAGAAATGAAATTAATTGATTAATAGGTGCTTTACTGAAATGCAGTATGTACTCAATGTTAACTGGTTAATTGCTCAACACTAATATTATTGATCCTTTGTACCTTTCCTGTGTGGGTATTCCCTTTTTCAGTGTCCTGCCCATCTTTGTTTTTGCTATGTCAGTCACCTGATTGGCTCCAGGTGTGGAGCGCGTTTTATGTTTGTCCTTGTGTTCATTCGGGTGACTAAGAAAGTATATTTACATAAGTAGCTAATAATGTTGAGTCCAATAATAATAATAATAATATTATTTTGAGGGATTTTGTTTTCAATGTCTTTTTGTTTTGAGCACTTAATGTAACATGCTCAATTTGACTTTGAGGTATGTTTTCGTTTGTTTAAAATGTTTCATAAATTATTATTATCGCTGCAGAATACAATCTTTATCTTCCTGTTAACTCTATTTTTTCCGAAAAGTGCAGATAGGTTGGTAACAGTTATTACAAACGCGTTGCATATTCCAAAAATCGAATAAAAAAAAAATAAAAAAGTTTGGTAAAAATTTAATTAAAAAAATGTTTATCCAGTGAACTCTACAATAGGTATCTGGAACGATGTTTACAATTTAAAAATTGTAAATCCGACAAGGTTAGACAGATGAGTTACAGTCCCATTTGTTCTCTCTTATATATTAATAACCAGTATTTGCCGCCTTTTTAGGCATTTCGAGCATTTTAAACCTTTCAATCTGTTTATATTTATTTTATTTAATACTGGTTACCTGATGTGCCCGTTTTATCCCTGCTTTGGGGAAAAAAATATTAAAAAGAAGTACCTACTTTTGTCGCCTAGATACTCTAAAACTAAGACATGCGAATAATACGGAAAAATACACGAAAGGGTCTCTCGAGCATTGTAGCACGAAACATAAAACATGTGTACGCTTTGCCCTAAAAAATACTAATAAATCTAATAAATCAAGCAGAACTGAGAATAGTCCGTTCTCTGTATTAATAGTTTCGTAAGCATGTAATTCCTGCAGTGAAGTTACGTTCTTAATCAATTTCAGGTTTTTCAAGTTAATATTATCCTCTGTTTCGTTTATGTGTTGTGTTACACTTGACTATTCTATTCTACCGAATCTATAAGATCGGATATGCTCCTTGAATCTGGCGCCTATCGCTTTTTTTGTTCGATCAATATAGGCTTTGTCACAGTCACGCAATTTTATAGATTTCCGACCTTTCCTTCATGTCCGGTTTATCTTTCGGGTTGCCAAGAAGTGACGCAAAGAAATTCGAAATGGAACTTTTCCTAGTGCCAAAGATCGCGAGAACATTGTCTAAATATCTAAGTGAAATTCTAGGAAAATGTGGGGCGTCCTTTTTCATACCCACTTCAACTTTACGCATGATTAGGTTGGCTATGAAAGGGAACAGGGGGTTGCCCATTGCCGTACCTTCTAATTGCTCGTAGTACTTGGCCTCTACTTCAAAACAATTTTGGTACATGCAAAGTGAAGTTAGTCTTTTGTATTCTGCAATATTAGCATTATCTCAAATAGAAATTTAATATGTGCTTAAAGACAATTAATAAAGGTTTCCAAAACAAAACAAAATTTAAATTATTTATGCTTTTTTAACTTTATTTACTTTTAGTATAATATTCCCCTTCAAGCCAATGAGACAGACAAGAAGGGAACCTACCTTACTCCATTTCACTTGCCATCAATTTGATACCGTTGTATAGCATTAGTTACACGATATGTGCCGCTACCGCACACTTAAAACAAAGTTTTTAGAATTTTGAAAACTTTGTTCGTTCCCGATATGTCATGTTATCCTTTCCTCGCTGAAGAATTTATTACAGCTTGAACCAGGAAATTAATAACTTTTTATTAAGCTTACAGTGTATTAACTTTAAAATCTCTTGTTTTTAAATACCTTGTAAATAATATTAGAATGAACAAGTGATATTCGTAAAGAATAACAACAAATCAATAGTAAATAGTTTAAAATTGTAACGAACACCTCATTTGTGAAAATTAACAGATCTTAAGCACATTACGGAATTTAATAAAACGACCAACTAATACGCATTTCGATGAATGGAAATTTGTAGAAACGACATCGTACAATCTTATAAATTAATTACCTTCATAATCCGAACGGTTCGGTGAATTAACTGGCTAATTACAAACAAAATATGCGATCTTAGTGATTCATTAAATAGGCATCATGGCGATGAAGCAATCTGAATGAATGACGCAGATTTTGATAAGACGATAAATGGCAGGTAGCAAGCAACGTTTAGACGTTTATACGGTTAGGTCAAGGCATTTCGTAAGTATTGAATGGTGTAACATATACTACGTTTCTGTCTCCAGGATCGTAGTAAGAAGTTTTGCGGACCTTTCCTAGTAAATTAAATACGTAATACCATTGGTTGTATTTACCATTTGCGTGAGTCGATGATGATTTGTTCCAGAGAAAGTGTTTAAATAAAATATATTCGGAGACAAGTGCTGCTTAAGTGTGTTTAATTTTCACAATGCACAGTAGTGTTTCCTGTTTTTCTCCTTCATATTTTTACGTGTTTGGGATGCTTCTCTTCAATTCATGTTTTCAACTTTTATCAATATTCCGTAAATATACAGTGAGGGCATAAAGTATGGGATAAATTCATTATTTAAGAAACGATTCATTTTATGGAAAATCGCTCAAACACGTCAATTTTATTTTTATTTTCTACATATTTTAAAAATATTCTTCGGTGTGCAGAGTCGATTGAGAAAGTAGGGTGCAAGGCAACTTTATTTTTTTTAATAGAACATTCTGTATATTTTAATATTTTCGAATTTTATTGTATTGAATAGGTTCAGAGTTATATATAAGTTTAATATTCTAAAATTTTCGAGCGTATTAATTACCAAAGCACAATAAAGGAAAAAAATAAACATAACTAGTCATCTTGTAATATTATCGAAACTCTACAATTTTATTTTAGAGGGCGTTCGAAACAAACAAAACAAATAAAACAAATAAAGGAATAAATCTAATGTCCGCGAATATTTTATTTAATAATAAAAGTAAAAATAATAAAAATGATGTTAACCGCAATACACAGAATTGAAATATGAATAATGATTGGTTATGGAGATAGAATGCGTACCTAAGAAGAAGTTTGTCATTTATTTAATGAAAAATTCCAAATCGTGTGTCGATTACGCAGTCAACTATAAATGAAACTTAACAAAAATTTAAAGAATGAGATCGAGTTGGGGTTGTTTTAAAACGAAGCCAATAGATCTCGCAAATTTTAAAAGTACCTCCTGAAATAGTATATAACAATTAAATGGAGTTTGCAAATAGACTTGGTTATTGCCAAGTAACGAATGTTGAACATTTTCAACATTTAATTAAATATCGTTAAATTACCTCTAGTATTAGTGTTAATATTGCTATTTTTTTTTAATTTGACTATTATTATTATTACTTCTTTTAGTTTAATTTCTTAAAAATAAAATATATTGTTGTTTGTTTTTTTTTACACCCTGGTTAAATTCTAATAAATTAGTGGGAGCTTAGTTCACATTTTAATTAAAAAAAAGCAGTTCTAAAAGAATATTTCTTCCATGCTCGTTAGTGTCAAACCGTGAATAGTAATTGTTGAAAAAGTTTCCCAATGTTTATTTTTTGAGCGACCGTGTATATTAAAAAAATATTAAATCTTGTAATAACTCTTAGACGTTCATAACCTCTGCCGTGTTGAAAAGAATTTGGGATAATTAATTATTTATATTTTTTTTTTTGCTACTACGCCACAGAACATAAAACTACAAATTAACTTTCAAACTGAATAACGCTAAAACTATTCGACATTGGTATATCACATTCTAGATCAAAAATTGTTTAAAATTTTTTATAGAATTCGCTTGCGCCCTACTTTTCTTTTGGTCCGCCCAGTATAATGAAAAATATTTTTAATCTATGTAGAAAGTAAAAATAAAGTTGAGGTGTCGGAGTGATTTTTTTAGGTGATTAATTGATCCCACACTTTATGTCTTCACTGTATATATCTTTGTTTCTGAGATAATGGACATAATCTTACGGTATCTTAAACGCCTTAGATGCTAGAGTTAAATTTGCTTCGATTTGGTATTTCTTGAGGTTTTCGGCAATTCATTAATTGTTTTTTTAATATAAACTAACGTCTAGTAGATGGCAATAGAAATCATTGCCATGCTTGATTCCTCCTATTTCAATCATTTTATATTGAAAAAAATTCAAAAATTGGTATTTTATCAACAGCCCTGCAATTGCTGATAATGTAACATTTTTCGTACGAAAGATTGTAATTATATAAAAATAATTAAATTATTTTTACAGTAATAGCAGGATTTCCTGCGAATTAATAAAATTTATTTTTTAATTAAGTAATTCTTTTATTAATTACTTAGCGCCCCAATTAACAAAAAAAAACTTTTCTTTTTTTTACCATTTTCCTATTTAAAGAGGTTAAGCACAAACCATCGAAAAATATACTTCTTCAACCTAATCTACAAGATGAAATTTATGTACCTATATCAAGATATTAATTTGTTTGTTACAAAATCATTGCTTGATCTCAAATTTGAGTTTTAATGAAGGGGAATTTTTTCCAATTAATTCTACGAGACACACCATATTTACCTTGTTTCTGCGAAAAATTCTAGCTCTGTAGCGGATAAAGTAGAATAACGAATAGTTTCTAGTAGCTAACGTAATCGTTGTAGGATCTACAATAGCGGCGCGGATAAAAGATGTTTTTGTTTGCTTAATTGTCCATTATACCAACGATTATAAAAGAACGCATTACAATAGTAGAAGAAACATCTGTAATTGCACTTCAATTATTTCGCATCACACAAAAAGGAAAAGTAATAATGTGAGCTGCATGTAAGTCTGTAAGATCTCAGCTAAAATAGGTAAAACATTAGATTATTTGTTCGTTGATTCTTTATTTATCAATTTTTAAATTAGTACGGAAAATTATTCTCGTTTATCACCTTTTTTAATGAATCTAGACTTACATAAATATTAATTTTTTTCATTATACTCAATTCAGATGTTTAACTTAGTAGATTTGCATTTTAGAAATCAATCTCATTTAAAATTAAGTGTGCTGTTGGCGATCGAAGGAAAATTTAAAAACCTCAACTGTAGTGCAAAGTAATTGATTATAACAATTTTCTACATCGCAAAAATGAGCATTCTTGCAAAACCAGACATGTGCATATAAAATATAATTGAGAAAAACGCGAAAAATTTTTACTTCAAGGGCACAGCAATCGTGCAACTTATATGACGAGTAGTAGAGATAGAATTGACTTTGAACAATTCTGAGCATTGTAAGCGATAAAAATGATCAAGAACATTACGAAGCCATATCAAACTGATCCGGTCTTACATGAACTTTCCTCAAATGCCAGTCAACATGAGAATCTCCTATATCCAAAATATTAAAAAAAAAAAATTAAAAAAATGCACAAATGTGATAAAATAAAGATTAACAAATAGAAAATCAAAACAATTCTTCTTTTGCAGAAACGAAAGATTGTTACGTCAAGCTAACCTTGTGCACCAATCCGTCAATTTCAATTTTGAGCGAACACCTCGTAAAACCAGAATGGCTGAGTCACCAACTTCTTGGAATATACATTATTCTAGCATAAACCATATTTGGGAGTCATAACACTGACGTAATACCAAAAAAAAGAATGTCGCCAAGGTTCTGGTCATTGAATATGAAATAAGATTCGTTGATTTGTCGATTCTTCTGAATCTGGCGAACGAATCATCAAAGAAAACGGAAAATCAAAGACGCCTATTTGGTATTCAATGACCAAAACCTTGGTGACATTCTTTTTTTTGGTATTACGTTAGCGTTATGATTCGAAGAGATAGGAAATAGTTGACGAAATCAGGTGATGATTTAAGATTGTTTATGGATTGATTGGTTTCAATATGTTAATTATTATCTTTTACAATTATTAAAAAATCATCAAATTAATCAAAATTTATATTATCACACACGATGATAATTTCTAGAAAATTATTGAAAATATCCTGGTTTTATTGTGAGTATTGTCGTCACCTTATATGTTTGTATTAAATTTAAAAAAAAAATGCTTTCCGGTAATAAACATCAAAAATAAATTTGGTATTCTCAGATGACATTACCATATTATTGTAATGCCCTGTATACAGATTTATATTTCTCCTATTTTATTTGCTTTATAATGTTTTTTTTCTAATATTCAGTAGTGACAATTTACCCCTTTTCCAATCTAAATCTTCTAAGTAATGGAATATAAAAAAAAAAAAAATATATAATTATAATAAATATATGCTTACATCCGTTGAAAAATATAATAAATGATGGTAAGTAACCAAGTAAATAATAAATTATGGTAGGTAATCAAGTAAATAATAGATGATGGTAAGTAATCAAGTAAATAATAAAAAAATATAACATATTAGGAAATTATTACTCACCTTAGCGTATGAAAATATCATTTAAAAACTTGGGGATTTTGAGTTTTAAAATTTGCCAAATGAATTCAAAAAGTTCACATTATTGTTTCCAAATTTGAAATAAAAAAGGTATACAACACTTATTTATAGAATCCAGAAGAAAAACACCACTTAACCAATATAAATAAATAAAATCTAAAAGTCGAGATTTCCGTCCAAAAGAAGGAGAACCAGCAATTTGGACGTGCTTCCTCTTTCACTATTTGGAGCGAAATGCAATCGGGTAACCAGCGTTGCTGCTCTTACTGCTGTTCTTGTTGCACTCCGCTAGTATTTATTCCGGCACTGTTCCTTTTAAAAATAGCCCAAAAAAATACGAAATTCGAGCAACCGAACGAACGGGGAAAAAAATAATAAGGAGCAGAAGAGCGGAACAAAGTCAACGAAAAAGAAGCGAAATCGAAACGCGATAATCCACCGCAATGGGACGCTGCCGAACGTCGAGTAGGCGCTGAACCGTGTGGCGGCGCGCGTCCGATTTTCATCTGTTTTCCCCGGAGCAGCGCGGAGAGTCTCCTCGGCCGCACTCAACAAAATATGTATTTCGACTAAACTACTACCGAACGCTGCATATTGCCGGCTATAAAATCGGTTCTGTGAATTGTACGGGTGCTGCTGGATTGCCACTAACAGTAGCCGGTACATTCAGACGGTAGTAGTGAAGCGTGCGATCAAGTTTGCCGCTTCGGGGATCCCTTACCGTGTTTGAGACTTCGGTAGAATCGTATGACGACGCTGCACGTTTTTAGACACAAATTATCTTAAAAGTTACGTACGATATCACAAAATCGTTATCTTTGGGCAAGATTCTTCTTCCGCATTAATTATTATACAGAGAATTTGATTCACTGACGTATATGTGAAAGGGTTTGGAACTTATTTAACCAGAAGTACCATTATACAAAGTGTTACGGTTTCTGAGATAAAGCCAACTTAGCGATTTCACTAGATTGGACGATTTTTGCTACTATTAATTATAATTAGACACTATTGCAAGCTTTTAATTCATTGTAACTTTTGCTTTAATAATTTTTGAATATCTATTACATTAAATAAAATCATCTCATACACTCTACATGTGATAAAAGAATGACTAACAAGATGTCTCTTTTTTGAGATAGGGATGTGACTGAAGATATATCGATATCGTATCGACTAGAGATAATTTTCCATCGTATCGATACGTTGTATAAAATATCGTATCGTACGTAAACAATGGGAAAAAGTGTGTTTTCTTGTTTAAAGCATTCAGTTTAGTTGACTGCCAGATGTTATTGCAGAAAGTACACAATTACGTGGAAACGCATTCGACTGCCTCTTCTCCTACCTGAAGGAGAGATCACAAATTGTGAAAATTCGCCAATTTGGCGTGTGATGTGTGGACAAAAATCGGAAAGTATAGCAATTGATAGAAGTGTACCACAAGGATCGGCGCATGGGCTCTTATTCTTTGTTGTTTTTGCCAATGGTTTTTTTTTATCACAGGAATGGGATGTAATGCAGTAATGTGATATTCTGAAGAGGTGAACTTTCAATATCGTCCTGAAGATATTGTATATAATATATTTTGTTTTTTTTATAAACATTCATAAGCGTTGCGAGTGTTTGTAGACATGTGGCGTTGACGCTAGCATTGTTAATAGTTTTAAAATAATAAAAAAATATAAAAATTAGTTTAATTAGTTTAATTAGAAAAAATAAACAAAGTATCAATGAAGAAGAAGAATTTGTTAAAGGTGGTATAATCCCATAGAAACGCCAACAAAATAATTTAAAATATATTAACCATTTAAACAAGTACAAAAATAAGGCCGCTATTTTCAAGAGTTTTATTTGTTGGAATTTGTATTATATATAATTGCT
>CACRWG010005050.1:0-12078 GCA_902654985.2 Oryctes borbonicus
GCAAACAAGGCTGAAATTTAAATTTAACAAATGTATAAAAATATTACACAAGGAAAAAATAATGAAATGTTCTTCTGCAAATTCTAAAATGCATGTCTTTATCTCAGAAATAAAACCCAGACACAATCAATTCTAAGAATCAAAATTGATTATACACGTGTATACGTGTTTCTTCAACGTGTAGTAATACTTTCGCTTGAGTTACGGACTATTAAATCAGGCATTAGCAAATTGTAAGTGTTTTCCTCTAAATATTATATATTACGCCAAAAAGCAACAGTCAAGCGAAACTAAGAAAGTATAAATTATGATTTTGAGTTCTATAGCAATTTCTTAAAACAATAACTAACAGCCAGAGAGGATCGTCTATTAAAGAGATCTCCTCTTCGAAATAGGAAGAAATCTCATTTGCAGCTGTCTCGCAGAAATTAGTGCAGAAGGTGGTGCAAAAATGTTGGCTAGGGCAGCTTCAATAGCGCAGGATTGAAAGGTTGCAAGGCCATTTTTGGCCGAAATTAACAGAAGAAAACGTTTAACATGAGCACAAAGACCACAACAATAGGCAACTGAAATCCGGAAAAGGATGTTGTCTTCCAGAACAACGAATGCAGGAGGTAATAATTCTTATGTTCGTATTTTTTTCTAGCTCAATTCTAGTTTGCATCTATGGACGTAATTGTAGTGTTGTGATTGAACCCGTGTTTCTGTTATTTATGTCATAATATACAATTTAAATTTTGTAACAGTTTAAGTAATTCAGTTTCTTAAATTTTGTTATTTCGATGATTTATGACTAAGGAACGATACAAGTTATTAAAAAATTTCACAATTGCATTCTTTGTCAAAGTTACACATAAATATAAAAGCACTAGTATTCGCATCAATATTGTAGTGGGTCATTGAGGTGTGTGCACTTAGGCTTTAATTCATTAATTTTTATTATTTTTATTACAATATTCGTAAAATATCAAAAATATTTGCAGATTTTGAATTTTGGCATTTTGACAAATTGTATTATTAATCTTTTCCTTTCTAGAGACTCCATTAACAATACTTTATGGTCAATGATCAAAGTTGCAAGTTATTTTCAAAGATTTTTTCAACCTAGCAGTTTAAGTTCACAAGGTCAATCCATAACATTAGAAATAGTTGTCGTAAGGCCAACCCCAAAAAGTATTAAGTCGTTGGATGCCATTCCTGACGCAACCAGAGTAAACAAGTAGACAGATCGAAAAACATATTTTTTGATAACAGACATTTTAGCTTCTTACTGTTAACAGTAATAAATATCCTGAAGAAAACGACTAGAGGGGATTTAGAAGAAACAACTTCGAAGCATTAACATAAAAGGAAAGAAACAATTTTTCAAAGGAGAATTTCAAAACAAACACACTTATTGTAAATAAATTAAAACTATTTTGTGAAAAGGGTTGAAAATAAAAGATAGGGAGTTATAACTATCATTTAATTCGATTTTTCACTTACTCAAACATATTTCAATTTGGTGATCCTGTCAGCACATTTCGACCAAGTCGGACTAGTGGAATTTTGCAAAATTCAAAGTTAGTTTCAAGCATATTTAGAATGACATTTAGGCATTGAAACAACATTTTGAATAATTTTTTAAATCTTTAAGATCAGAAGTATAAATTATCAACCAAGAGCCAAGATCACGACGTGATTCTGGAGATTGCGTGGAAGACATAAAAGGACATAATATTCTTGAAAGTAGAGCAGTTAGTATTAAATCAGGGAAATTTAGAGAAGAGAGTTGAATTAAACGAAGAAAAAGGCATTTATTCAAAGATCGAACCGACCGAAATCCATATCGACATTGGAATCAGAATAGACATTCAGAGGTCAACATGTGAAAAGATGGAGACTACCGACAGAATAGTGTTCCTGTCACGGAGAGATCGAAACTGAATTAAAACGTTATATACATAGATAACTAATACTAGTTATGCATTTATATCATAAACAATAAAAAGGCAACGTTTCTAACAAATAAAATAGATAACTAAATGTTCAACTAAAATGTAACAAGAAAATACAAATAAAACAGGCGTTGGATTCCTAGAAATCTATCGTTGGCGTTTGTTCTTTTAAATACTCTCCAACAGAATAGTAACGTTTTAGTAATAAGTGACATTTTAATCGCGATTTAATTAGTACTGTGCATTAAACGGCAGCTTATCATACGGGGTGGTTTATACCAGAAGACGAAAAATGAAAATTCGTGCTCGAGATTATATTCTAAGCAAAAAATTCGAAAAAACATTTTTTCCAGTCGGCCTTTGTTTTTTCACTGTAACGGTTACACAGAAAGCAAAACAATTATTTTCAATTTCAAGCGCAGCATTCAAAATTTCTCATAATTGCTCCTCATTATGAATTTCCTTTGTATAAACTAGTTGTTTTACGCACATAGCTCCAGAAGTATAAATCTAGTGGATTTAAATCTGGCGACCTAGCAGGCCACTGGAGCTGGATCATGCTTACCAATTCACCTTCCATTAAAGTGGTTGTCTAGCCATCTTACAACAATTCTTGCAGATTGTGGTGGCACGCTATCTTATTGATACCACATCACATTACGCAATGCAAGTGGAACATCTGCTAATACCCGTGCATGCGATTATCCAACAACTCCAGGTAGGACGCAGCATTTAAACGGTGCGGCAGAGTATGTATTGGCAGTAGATGATCGTTGAAAATTCCATACCACGTGTTAATTGAAAATCTGTGTTGAAAACGATGTGTGTGGATTTTATACTGACCACGCATGCTCATTATGATAGTTATTGATACCGTCTCTGGTGAAAGTAACATCGTCGAACCACAAAATAGAACGAATTAATTGAGGATCTTGCCCGTGGTGTATGAAAAGCCATTGCGAAAATGTTAATCGTGTAATTTATGTCCTGGTTGTAAGTCTGGACAAGTCAAGTACTACATCAATTACTTTCCCTTATCTTGCAGCGTTGTATCTCTAGTTCCACCAATTCCACATTGTCGCATTGTCTTTGATAAGCATCGGAAAATACACGGTGAGGTGGCTGACGTCTATTCGGGAATCTTCTTTGATATTCCCGACAACTTTCTCAAGCATTGCCATTGCAAAAGCCATAAACAAAAATAACATCGTATTCTTCATTGCTGAACTGCATTTTTAACTAAATTTATATCTCTTTTTATGCTAACAATTAAGAACACTACCCAACGTATTTGACAACTGTCAACAACTAGTAAAAAGATTTTTTGTTTGAAAGTAGTTTGAAAGGTGGTTCTATGTTGGTCACTACGCAGTAAATGAGCAAACTGTGTTGGATAATTAGGTACACTAGAGATTTGCATATTCAAACTATTTCTGATGTGTGCAGCACATGTATGGCAATGTCATAAATTCCTTCCCTTATAGATATTAAAACGAAAAAATGTCTTCTTTATGGTATTAATCTTTTTCTTAATTCAAGCTACAAACATTAAGAGCATTATAATTCCTTCTAAATTTATCTGTTAATTCAATACGTGTATGTGTTTACGTATGTAAGTGCTACAAGTGCAATCAACTCATGTGACCGAAATGGATCTTGCAAATTTTCTTTGCAATAAAACAGTGCTGTGCAAGTTTAATTAGGTGAGTACCACAAGTTTAAGCGGTTATAAAAGCAATGTTGTACTTCGTAGAGCGCTGAAGAGAGAAATGCAGTTTGATTTACTTAAAGGAATTATTTTTGTTGATGAGAAACGAGCACCAATACTTTGTAATCAATGGACTCATATTTGGTCTTATTACATCTAATGAACGAAGAGCGGTTTATGTCGGAAGCTATATTATCGTATATTTTTCTTTGTACCGGAATATCTTCATTTGTTTTAAAATATTCCGAGCAGTCCTCTATATGTACGCTCCAAAGTTTGTGGTAATTCTTAATTTCTATGTGTTGCGACGTTTATTTTCTTTTTTTTTGGTCTATTTGTCAGCAATTTTGCTTTAAATTATTTTTTAATTCCTTCACTCCGTTTGCTATCTGTTCTTCTACTTTTCTTAGGTATATATTTCTTTCGTACCTTCCAACAACATGGACTCATCTCATCTTTTCTTGGCAAATATTTCTGTGTTTCTTCAGGAAACCTTCATGGCCATTATCATGGTTTTTTCCTTATATTTTTTAAATGTATTCAATTTAATTTATTTGCACTCTCTCCAACAAACATTGTGATAGTCGGCCAAGACAGGGGATTCAGTTTTGGTGGATTGTTAGTTCACATGTACCAGTGTGCAGTTTGTGGATCGAGTTTCTTTCATTGTAGGCAAAGAGGGCAAATAAAAAGCAATCCATGCTTGTAAATAAAATTTTTGGATGTCAAGTTGTATATTGTAACCTTATCATTTGTTGCTCCGTATAGGTTTTAACGATTTCAATTATGTTGCTGTCAACTCCAAGGTATTTTTGTGTCTTTTCAATCCATTACCATACTTAAGATTTTTGCATGCCAACAAACCCCCGGTATGTGTCTTTTCACGAACGTATCTTCTACAGTTTGTTTATTGCAGGTAATACTGAGGTTTTTGATCTGAATTCATTTATGGTATTAAACTTAGAACGATTTTTAATTTTAATTTAATTTTATTTTAATAATTTTATAATTGGTCAATTTACCGAGCTTCAATTTCTTGACGTGTGTAATACATTTAAATTGATCAATAAATTGAAGAACCAAGACATTGATGAATTTAGAACCTGTTCTAATTTTCGTCAATTTTTTAGTAACTTTCTGGAGTTTTTGTGAATTTCCTAGTAACGGTATTTGACTTTGATAACCAGATGTTCGTACCGGTTCTAATGCATATATGTATACATCAATGCTAAATTGTTTGTATGAGAAATTCTTAAATGGCGCCTTCAGATTCGCGGAATCGTATTATTCAGCTTAACAAAATTGCTTGGATTTTATTACGTATAACAGCACGGTTTTGCCCTACGAAAGGGAATGTAAAATTAGTTCGCAATAAATTTGTTGTCGCAGATCCTGGCCAATTAAGAATTTATATTAGAAAGGAAACACCTCACTGTGGTGGCTGCGAGGTGTTTACCATGACACTTCACTAACACTGGGAGCGTGTTTCCATAGCTACGCTAATTTTCAGCAGTAATGCCACAATACTTCGCTAATACTGAACGCACGCTTCATACTGAACTGTTTTACTGCTGTAGATGATAGCTTAGCAAAACATTCCCTCAATGTTAGTAACGCGTAGAATTTTTTTGTTGTTTTTAGTGACAACATTTCTAGAAAGAAATGGGGATACCCATACAAAATTGGGTGTAGGATTTCGCCGAATTTATCAAATAAATTCCGCTGAAACAAGATCGCCGCCGACAATGTTAATAAAATGCCCGCAATTTATTGCTGTTTTTGTCTAATCTTAAAAGTTGTTGACGTGCAAAATACACAGAGAATAAAATATGCTTCATAAAAAATATAATTGACGGCACAGTTTCGTTGCAACGTTTATAAACAGTGCCAAAGATATTATGCTTGTTCAGTAATGCATCCTCTAATGGGAGGTTAATTTATATTGATGTTTCATTTGTTAATTTGTCTTTCCGGGATTTTAGAGCTTTAGAAGCTATAATTATATGCATTGCATCTGTAGTATCTATTATTATTTCTTTACGTATATATACCACGTACAGTACCGTTCTCCGAAGCTTAGAGAAGAAAGTTTTGCAATATTTACTTAACTAATATCTTAATTTAATAGTACTTGCTGCATTCAACGATCATAACCTTAGAATTACAAACAAGAAATGTACATAATTACACATTTTATGGAACACCCAATTGCCTTTTTATTTAATTTTAGGGGACATCCTCTATTTGTTTTCGGGCACGTTCCTACCCATCATTTAGAATGTTTTAACCGAATTTTGTTATTGTTTAAATATTATATAAGGTAATAGTAGGCCCCGGCTTATATCACCCACTTTCAAGAACGATGAACCAGGAGATACACCTGGCTCATCGTTCTTGCCATCAGTGCTAAGGGGTTCACGCCCCTGCCTTCTAGAAAGCAGCGATAAAAAGCGAGTACAGTTTCCCAACTCACTCCCGAGCAGTTCTCAGACTGCTTAACGGGAGAGAACGCCGCACGTAAGTGTTCTAGGTAGCTGCACATAATGTATTAAAAAAAATAGAAACAATAACCAAAAAATTTATGCTAATAGACCTAGTTATGGTATTGATGGAATCATTCATCATTCATGGCAAAAGGAATATCAGCAGAGAGAACGCTAACCAACGGACATGTTTCTATCTACCAGGTGTCATCAGCGTGGTTCCGAACGTATCTCTACGCACATCACTCTCTGCCTCTCGGCTTATATCACCTACTTTCAAGAACGATGAGGCTTACTTCTTGAAGGAACGTGACATAAGTCGAGAGGCAAACAGCGATGTAGTCGGAGATAGGCTGATGACGCCGGGTAGGTAGAAAGATGTCCGTTTTTGAGTAGTGTTTCTAGCCATTTTTTTAGGTGTTTTTAATAGCCTGAAATGTCCTGTGGTAGATCAATAGGTATTGGTAAACGATCTAGCCTCATAACTTTGCATGAAGAAGGTGAAATCGGTGAAAAATGAAATATAACCCCGTCGACAGCAAAATGTACCATTCGCCAATATCGACAAATAGGCGATTTGGAAGACCGTGTGGACCTTCACGGTCTTCCAAATCGCGAATAACCACCCCAGCAGATGATAATAATCAGAAATAGCGAGTGAAATCAATCACGGTCAAACGCCGGCTAAGGTGGATTTTTTTAGGAGATACGTATTTAAGAACTTCCTTAATAATAAATAATAAAAAATCATTTTACGTTAGATTTTGATAGTTATTATCCTTTAGAGCAATAAATTTATTTTTTGATGCTAGTTTCCTTCTATTTCTGATTTTTTAAACTTTTATTACTTGCCAAACTTCAATGGACGGTAGTGTACGTACTTATACACTTATAGCTATGTTCCTAAAATAAATGATTTATTAAATTTGTGGCATAAGACTAAATTATATTTATACAAGAGGTTATTAATTAGAGTTAAAATAATAGTCCTCATCCCATAAATTAAAATTTAATGATCAAATATTTTTGGGATGCTTTCGAGATATCTACACAACGCGTTCTTTAAGATAATGTTTATTACAATGAGTTTTTTCTGCGATTTTACAACAATTGCGTTAATATGTTTAATAATGTAATAATATAATGCCGGCAACGGATTTTATTCTTTTCTATCCATTTTCGTTGTCGCGATAAAACACGAATTGCCAAACCGCGAGTGTATATCTAATTGCCTTTGTGTCAAACATCTTTGGATACACACCTATGGTTTGCAACGTCGTATTTCAACGTGACTATGAAAACTGGATGCAAAACATCGACTGTATTGAAATCTATATTAGTCAACATTGACGTGTCTAATTACCAACTACACGCGTATATTAATTAAAGTGATGCGCTTTCGTAAAGTGTTAGTTACATGACAACCAATTAATTAAAAAAGTATAAGAATGAAAGATTGTTCTTGATGCCTAAAAATTAAGTGACTGATACTCACTTAAGTTACCTACAGAATAGTTTATTTGTTTATTTAAGTTTTGTATAGATTCACGGATTTTTGTATTATAATAGTAAGGGTTGTAAGACAAGTTTTGACCGATGTACACACTACCGCACGAACACGGAATCTGGTAGACACTAGGGGCTTCCAGATAATTGCGGTCTTTGATGGGAAAGTAGTCTGTGAGTTTCAACCTGGGTTTGAAGGTTATTTCTGATGCGATGTAGGGTAGATGCGCTTACTTACGGAAATTAGGATTAGATGAGTGGGCTTGCTGTGGAGACGGTTTGATGTAGCGAATATCTTTTCTAGAACAGTTATTGCGGATCAGAGTTTCAGTGATGTGGTTCAGTCTTGAGGAAGCGAATAGGATTCAGATATGCATAAGAGAATTGATAACGCTGCGTTTTTGGCTTGGATGATGATATAAGAGACTGTTAAGATATCTATCTGTGTGCGTGGGTTTTCGATAAACGGAATGGCTCAGCGCCTCGTCAAGACGCCCGTGTACGAGAACATTTAGGGAATAAAGGCAACCGTCTGATTCGAAGCAGAAGCCTTACGTATCGGTTAATGTATTTTAGAATCCTCTTTTGGAAAACTTGCAAAACTTCCTTAGGGAAAAGTATCGTATCTCGTAAATGTTTTTTAAGCCAGTGAAACGGTCAGAACATTGCCAAATCGGGTCAGCACGGTGGATGTTCTATTACTTTTATATATTTTTTTAGTCAAATATTGGATCGTGAGAGCTATGGTATGGGACGATGCATTGTCGTGATGTAACATACTCTTCTCAGGAACTTTATTGAATATTTCAGGCAAACATTTTTCGATGTATGTGTTTTTTGTTCATCCAATTTACTTGCACGTACCTACCAGGCTCGCACACCGCATATATAATTTTTTTATAACTCGCTGCTTCTTTGTCATTGTTGGTGGTTCTTCGTCTTTACGGATCCATACACGACTCTCTTGACGGATAGGTATGTCGAAAGAAAAGTACATTTTGTTACCAGTCACCATGTTGTATCGTATGGATACAACATGCAAGAACCTAGAAGTTCTATGCAACTGAGAGCGGAACGTCGGCAGACTCATGCAGTTTCAACGTGGAAACCTAAATTCTCTAAAAGATAGTACAATAACTTGTAAGTGCGAACGATTATTTAAGCTCACACACACAGTAGGGCTTCAGTTGGATATTTGTTTTAGATTGAATTATCGTAGAAACACACAAATATGGTACATGATCTCATCCACATCAATACTTTTTAACTATTTACAACCTGAACGGTTTGCAAACGGCAAAAATAATACTGCACGCTCATGTATCGATTTTCACCAAAGCTCAATATTGTTGCTTATAAATTTAGAATAAATTCATGCTTTAGCATAGTTTACTATTTTATGCTTTTCAAGCGTTTAAACAGCGTATTGATATGAATCATGAAAACGCAATATACGTTTTCATTTTTGCATGCGAACTAATAGAGTTTGCGCTTTCCAAGTTAATTGCACAATATAGTTTTACCAGCACATTTACTGAAATTCTTCTTACTTTAAAAGCAATTACATGAAGAAGAAAGGAGTGCAGCTTCGAAATTGTACACACGGCATAAAAGTCGACCTTCACAAAAAAAACTGAAGTTGATCGTCTTTTATTTTTCGGAATTTATTAACTGGATTTTACTTTGTCACACGCGGTCTTTAAGCTTCCATGTTATTTTATAGCGCATGGGACTTTGTGTAGCTATTATTAGCTAGCCAGTTTCTCATAATATTTCGCAAACATTTTTAGGCACAATGAGCAATATAACTTGGCGCCGTATCTTTTCAGCTTCATTGTTATTAAAGCACTAAAAATATCAACAACCTTTAATCTCTACAATTACATTATTTTTTGCTGGTGTGTTTTTTAACTTTCTGTTGCATATTCCGATTTCGTAGAAAATTTACAGTAAATAATAATAATAAGAAGAATAATAACATTAATTTTTGAAAATATTTTACATTTATATGTATATCATATAGTAGAAACAAGTTAAAACAAAGGAGATGTAGCAAAAATAATTCATGCTAAATACACTGATTGCAATTAAAAATGCACCGTTTCTAAATCGTTGAAGTATTTTGTTAAAATTTTATAAATATATTTTTGAAGGTCAGCTTCATCGATTGTTTATCATATTGCATTGGAATAGTTTATTTTCCAGCATTTACAAGAGCAACATATATTTTTATAGGGACATCTGTTACAATCCGATAGCTGTAATCCAAATGTACAAAAATGGGAAAAATGCATGCATTATGTTTTAAGCAATCATGAGTGATACCCCACAGACGAGAACCTACACCTTATAAACAATGACCGTGGCCGAATTATTGAGGTACATGAAGCCGGGATATTGCGTGTAGATTTAATCATCCGATTGTATTACGGTGTTAGAACTTGTGGATTGTAAATCAAGACAAAGTACGCAGAGCTGGTTATGACGCACCCAGAAGGACTGCTGCCTGAGAAAATTTTGTTTCGGGGCTGCATTTTTAGCGCAGCAGTGGTGGAGCGATGTCAGTTGTAGAACATCAATATGGACAGTTTACGGACGAATAGTGCGTGTTGCCGACGAACCCTATTTTTTCTCTTGTTTTTAATTTACATGTATAAAGCATTTTTTGATAGTAATAAACATTAATTTGCGGCGGTGCATTTTTAATTGTTGCCAGTGTAATTAGATATCGACTATGCATCAAGATAATAACAATTAATACATAGGAGATGTTTTTTGGGCGTTTTTCTTAAATCTGTTAAAGTTGTTGATTGGTTTTATTTACGATGGCAATTTATTGTAAAGAGAGCACCCTATATAATCTAAGGTACTTTGAAATAAAGACGTTCTATGTCTCGGAGGTAGTAGAAAAAATTCTTGTCTCGTATTGATGTTTTGACAAATAAGACTTTGTTCCAAGGAACCTCGATTTTTGAAGACAAAGTGAGAAACCTCTAATATGTATAAATCGTAAAAGGTTAAGAGTTTGTGCCATTGATAAACACGTTTCACTGAATCTGTAGAGTTTAGGTTGAACAAATTAATCGCAAAGCGCGCTTTTGAAGAAGATGTACTTTATTAAATTACGCTGATATATGAGTGCACGGCATGTACCAGCTTCTTATATAGAAGGTCCATATGAACGTCCCACATAATATAATCTAGGTAGACATCCAAAACATTTGAATATTCAGTGATACCAATTCCGGGGTTTCTAATGCTCAGTGTGATATTGAGATCTAAATAGCAGTTTGTTGATAAACTAATTTAGTTTTTTCAATAATAGAATCAATATGTACTTATCCCGTATAGAAAATGATGACGATAAAGAACAGGGTCGGATTTAATGCGGATACTAATATCTACTGCAGCTGACTCTGAGTTGGTGTTACAGCATCTTGTCGTCGCCAAATATGATTCGAACTAGCGATAGGTCAGATTACCAATGATTCGTGCAGTTTTTGATACGTATGTACGAATCTTTACTTTTTATATGAATCATTTCAGTTTATAGGAATCTAACTTGCTATTTGCATTCTTTTGCTATCTATTTCATTATTAGAACTCGAATCGCTGGCACTGCGGATCGTGAATCATCATGAACTGGTCCGAATCTATCAGTTCGATACGAATCATTGTTGAGCAATCCTACGAATTCCAATACAATTTAGTTTGCGTAATAGAAAGTGATTCACGCAATCAAATACCTTGGAGAAGTCGACGAGCAACCCTAGTGCTGGCCATTGATTGTCTACTGCCGTAGAAACCTTAGACAAAAAAGTGAAGAGAGCTGTGTTCGCTCGTTTTTACTGGTAATGAATGCATACTGTTCACCTGACAGAATATTCTTACTTTTTTAACTTCGTGATGCGCTCATAAATTTCAGTAAATACTGGTCGTGCGATATTTATGGGCCTATAGTTGCTCATGTAATTGATATTACCTCTTTCGGCTTAAATTTTCAAGGAAAAGTTTTGAATGGCAGATTGATCACATGCTTTAACGGTCTAGTAATGTATTGGGCATATTGCTAAGCTAGGCTAATATTAATAAGCAGTAATGTTGTTTTCATCCGATGTTACCGAAGAATTTAAAGAATTTGGCAATCAGTGATATCGGTATCTGTAACAGGTGTAATAAGAAAGAATAATAAATATGTTTAAATCATAAATATCTCGAGGAGAGTGTTTATAAGATCTTATGGTAATGTAGAGACTACATTAGAGAAATACAATTTGAAAGCTAGGTGCATCTGAAGATGTCTGGCAAAGAAACATTGTTTTTCTTTCTTACATACCTACTTCAAATTACAATTTCAAAGAATGTAATTATATCCATGAATGAATAAACGGTGGTTTTAATCCTGGAATTGTGTGTATCTAATAATGTGAATTTATAGCTACAG
>CACRWG010005051.1:0-12074 GCA_902654985.2 Oryctes borbonicus
TAAACTTGTGTGGTGCGGAGGGTGCCGATACTTATGTGTTGTTTACTAATAACCCTTATTTTAGTATGCATTACAATAATCATTAGTTAGGTGTTATGTACTTAAGTATCTACAGTGGATCTTATTTTCAGATATTGTATACTCAAGGAAATAGTTGGATAAATAGAAAATTTACGAAAACTCATAATTGTAATTTTGGCTTGTGGTAGTATGGTTCTTGCAGCGCACGATACAGGATGTTTTATCGAGAACTGCATCGATCGATATATGAAAAAGTATACATCAAGTATGTACAGGTTATACATCCGGTTTGCCGCAAATATTTGTCTACTTGTTATTTTGAATAGAACGCCTTACACATAATAAACTTATTGAATTCTTAATTCAATTTTAAAGACTGATAAAACAACTACGTTTCTTCTAACCATAATTGGTGACCGTATAGAGTAGCATTAGAATGCGAATAAATATTACAAAACGTCTCCCATAATTGCAGGCTTAAATTTTCAAATTAAAGAAATGCCAAAACTTAATTTTTTAAAATATAACTACCCATTATTTTCTTATCAAATTGCTCTTTTAAAAACATAAAAAAAAACATATTCATTGCGCATCTTAAATTAATAGTTTTCAAGATATTTAGGAAAATATGTATTGTAACACATTTTTGTTCTGTACCAGTTTTGTTCTGTAGCAGTGAGAATGTAGCATATGTAGTCTTTTAAAATGTCATCTTGGTTTGGAGGTATCCGATCATTAGGAAACAATCCTGCATTAGTGAAACGATAAATTTTTCTTTTCTAAATACGCGAGGATTTCAATTGTTTCAGTAATAAAAATTGTGCTTGTTTCGTAATCCATTTCTTATGAATTTGCTTTCATTTGTCTAAATAATATTGTCCAAACATAATTCCTACTCTAGCGACCATATTAAATAATAAATTCCTAAGAACTTTTGCTTTTTGCTTTGACCGGATGCGTCTTTCAAATTCTGTACTATTCCTCTAACTGTATTTGGCTATGCTTTCTATTTTTGTAGATATCGAGGAGCATGGTCTTGATATCAATTTACCACATTTTTCATAAATAATTAACAAATTTAAATAATCTTCTTTCTACAAAATTCCAATTTTCCATGTTAAACACTTTCACAGTTATAAAAGATGGTTATGGTTAGAAATAGTTATTTTACCAAAAAAACCTTAGAATTGACATAGGAATTCAAAAATGTAACAATTAGGGCATTATATTTAAAATAACAAAGTCGACAACCATTTCTGGCATAATCTGAAGTGTGAGATTATTAAAAATATTTTAGTTCAATAGCACATGACGGCTGTACTGGCAAGTTTTCAACATTTTGTAATGTATAGTCTTTCATATATCGATCGATGCAGTTCCCGATGAGACACTCTGTATATTATTACCGTATCCAGGCTGTTACAATCCGAACCAATACCCACTGTAATGTACTCTTCTAGTAAATGCATTAAATATTGCTAAATATTGCTGCTGTTTTATACTACTGGTGACTTTCTTTCGACTGAAAAAAGATGTATTGCATTAATAAATCTTTGTAGCCTATGAACATTTCATAGAAGTTTGTATAGAAAGACAATGTGTAATATTAGCATAAAATTCATATTATAAAAGTAAATATGAATTTTCAAACTCAATAACATGTAACCTTATTTAATAACCTTTGTTTCAATTTGTATTGCAATGAAAACAACAGTTGGAATACGGTAATCTTGGTGCTGTATTTGGTGTTCAAGAAACTAAAGACATGCAAAATGGAAAAGTGTGTGTCTGATGTGCGTCAGATAATAAATAACACTCTGTGAAAAGGAAGATAAAATTCAATTCATACTCGTAAATTCAAAAAAAAATTAAAATCAATAGTTGAATGTAGGCTTTCACGACCGTAATCCATAGTAGAAATGTCTTTCGGGTGATGTCGTGTAGTTAATATTTTACTTGACGTTTCGCTAACTATCCTGTCAGCTTCTTCAGAAGATTTCTAAAGACTACAGTTGTTGTCTTTTGCTGCTCGTTATATATCCTATTTTTGTTCCGCTTTGCTGATCCATAACCATTCCGTTCCGCTGAATCGCGTCGTTCGTTGTATGACGACTCCGTAGTGCTAACCTCCACGTGTTGCTGATCTTGTATCCATCTTCGCGATTGAAGTCGTTGGTGTTCTTCATTATTTCTATGGATTCGCGTATTATCCTCGGGTAGTAGTGGCTGGTCCTGGCTAATACCTTGACGTCGCTGTAGCTTATGTGGTGGTCTCCTTGTTGGTGCAGGTGTTCTGCTACTGCAGATTTTTTTTCAATATGCCTAAGGCGTGCGTCTCTCTCGTGCTCTTTCACTCTGCACTGAATACTCCGTCCTGTTTGACCGATGTAGCTTTTTCCACATTGGCATTTCAGTTCGTATATGCCTTTTGCTCGTAGTTTTGGTAACACGTCCTTATTTGGAGGGAGTAGCTGGTCGATTTTGGTCACCGTGTTGAAACGTGTGGTGATGTTTTTCTCCCCTACGGTCTGTTTTAGCCTGTCGGTGACTCCGGCTATGTATGGAAGGTACGCGTATCCTGCTGGTTGTTGTTGGTCTTCGTCTTTTCTCTGCTCTCGTGGCTTCCTTATATCTTTTGTACTGTAGCCGTTTCTCTGCAGGGCGTTTTTGACGTGTTGTATTTCGTTATTCCTGTGATGTTTGTCGCTGATTTTTCCGCTCTTCTTAATAAAGTGTTGATGAGGGATCTTTTCTGTTGAGGATGGTGGTGAGATGTTGTATGCAGGTACCGGTCTGTGTGGGTCTCCTTGCGGTATACACTGTGGCCTAGTTTGCTGCTGCCATTGCGCTCCACTAGGACATTCTTTTGTTATTTCGTGTTGTTGTAGTATCTCGATGAAATGTTCGGAGTTCTTCACAAAGCTTTTGGTGTTCCCGGAGTATTGTGCTAGTTGTTTTGCGACATATTTGGCTAATTCGTAAGTAGG
This sequence comes from Oryctes borbonicus, assembly GCA_902654985.2. Lineage (NCBI taxonomy): Eukaryota > Metazoa > Arthropoda > Insecta > Coleoptera > Scarabaeidae > Oryctes > Oryctes borbonicus. Next base: position 3,009 of record CACRWG010005051.1, read on the forward strand.
TGAGCCACATGTACTGAGATCGGTCTGAGAGGGTTGCCAGGTTTGTGTATCTTTGGTAGTCCGTACAGTCTTGGTGGTCGGCTTTCTGATGGTAATAGCCTTCTTTGTTCTTCCTTTGGGATTGATGATTCCTTTAATAACGTTTCTGGTTTGTTTTTCTACCTTCGTGGTTGGGTCCGTGTTTAGTTTCTTGTAGTGATCCGGGATACAACACGAAATAACAAAAGAAGATTTATTGGTATCTTTCGACGTCGAATCACTCTTCACCAATGTACCAGTGGAAGAAACACTAGAGATCATCAGGCAACAACTAATACCAAAAGGACTACAACTGGATCTGATTAATTTGGCGAGACTCTGCCTTACTTCGACCTACTTCCTGTGGAACGGAGAATTCTACGAACAAGCGAGTGGCGCTGTAATGGGATCTCCTTTGTCACCTGTAATCGGAAAAAATCAGCGACAAACATCACAGGAATAACGAAATACAACACGTCAAAAACGCCCTGCAGAGAAACGGCTACAGTACAAAAGATATAAGGAAGCCACGAGAGCAGAGAAAAGACGAAGACCAACAACAACCAGCAGGATACGCGTACCTTCCATACATAGCCGGAGTCACCGACAGGCTAAAACAGACCGTAGGGGAGAAAAACATCACCACACGTTTCAACACGGTGACCAAAATCGACCAGCTACTCCCTCCAAATAAGGACGTGTTACCAAAACTACGAGCAAAAGGCATATACGAACTGAAATGCCAATGTGGAAAAAGCTACATCGGTCAAACAGGACGGAGTATTCAGTGCAGAGTGAAAGAGCACGAGAGAGACGCACGCCTTAGGCATATTGAAAAAAAATCTGCAGTAGCAGAACACCTGCACCAACAAGGAGACCACCACATAAGCTACAGCGACGTCAAGGTATTAGCCAGGACCAGCCACTACTACCCGAGGATAATACGCGAATCCATAGAAATAATGAAGAACACCAACGACTTCAATCGCGAAGATGGATACAAGATCAGCAACACGTGGAGGTTAGCACTACGAAGTCGTCATACAACGAACGACGCGATTCAGCGGAACGGAACGGTTATGGATCAGCAAAGCGGAACAAAAATAGGATATATAACGAGCAGCAAAAGACAACAACTGCAGTCTTTAGAAATCTTCTGAAGAAGCTGACAGGATAGTCAGCGAAACGTCAAGTAAAATATTAACTACACGACATCACCCGAAAGACATTTCAGTAAATATTTAATATTCAAGGCACCCAATATTAATTAATTTTGAATGGTGTAATTTTCTTATCTTGTTGCCAAGACTGTATGTAATTATTGGTATTTGCACAACTATTTAATCGGATTAGTCGAAGTTTCAATGGAACCACATCGCATATTATAAATCCATCTAAGAAATGTTTAAAGTAACTAAGCGTCACTTGAATGAACAATAAATACAACATAAAGGTTGTTGGCAGAGCAATCACAAATTAATCAGACGTAATTTGATTGGTAGAAAGAAATTCATAACTAAAATCTAATTGATATCGCGCTATTTGATGGGCGCTGGTCGCTCTAATTAGTTTGATATACATAGATGATACAGATATGGGGATGCATTTTGGTTATTTTATAACTTGAGTTCGAAGTGAGAAATACAAGTAGAGAAATGGATGGAATTTATGCAACAGAATACACACGAGGTGAAATCATTTCGTTGTGGCGAGATGGGCATTCTACTTCTTCAAATAAACAAATCCATAAATGAACATTAACTACACTTTATAAAACGATGTATTATCAACTTCCTAATAAAACCTACATTTTTGCTGTCTTAGAAATACAGTTACAAAATAACAATAAACAAGAAAAATATAAATAAAGAAGAAAACGCAATCCGCAAATTTACGAACACAGATGAAAACAAAATATGTGTGATCTAAATTTTGAATTAATTCTGCGATAATCTGTATAATTTGCCCTAACTTGACAATAGCATCAATGTGTTTTTAATTATTTCCACTCGTCAGTAATGAAAAGAGAAGTTATGTTTCACAAATTTTTAGCAATCAACTGTATGGAGGTGGATACACCGTTTCCAAGCAGAAGGAAATACGCGAACCAAAGATAAAAATGGTGCCCCCCGTAAAACAACTGCAGAATAAGATATTGCATTAAGAACCTGCACATAAGCCAATCCGTTTTTAAGCAGCGCAGATATTTTACGCCAAACGAATGTAGAAGTAACTGCTTACTCCTTTCGACACTGCTGTCACTGTGCGTAAACGGTTAGCAGAAAGACAAATAAGACGTAGTAGACCTGTTGTATCGTTTAATGAAGAGCATGGTGCAAGACGCATGGAATTTGTCATACAACCTTGTTTTGTTAGCTTTATCGTAATTGTTTGAGAATTTAATTTTATTTACAGTTATGTTATTGTTTTGCATTTTATAATATAATGTTGTTATTATTTTTATTTTAGAATTCTTATACTTTTTTGTTATCTATTGCTTGGGATTTATTTTCACTTACATTTGTTTTTTAGAATGTATTATTTTGTATTTTATATTAGAATGTTATTATTTGTATTTTTGTTTGTTATTTATTAATCGGAATCTTTTTATGTATAAGAGAAATTAATATATGTATTCGACTGGCCGAAATACTTTTATTTAAATACATTTTTTATAAACTATGTATTTATACTCGGCACAATTTATATTACATACAGATTATGACAATAATACGAAAACTATATATTTTTCGTTCATTTATATTTTTGCATTTTACAATTCACCTTTGCTGTGTTTATGGCGAACAGATAATTACCAAATGTATTTCATAATGTAGTCGGGTTCTTTCAATATCCTATTAAACGCTATATTTATCTCAACTAGATTTACTAATTTTACTAAATTTACTGTTAGATAGCAATAGCCAGGTAAAGAAAACATGGAAGTTTACAGGCCTTTTTTTACAGCAGACCAGTTCAACCCTTAATTTAATAGCAGACGACAGTAAGGACTACCGAAAAAATTGGCATTATTTTCCGATAGTATTAGTTATTTCAAATCTTATAAAACAGATCGCGGGGTAGTCCTGCCGATTTACTTTTTTTCTGCTCTCGTTTTATATTTCTTCCTGCATCGTTCGGTTTTGGGATTAACGCTATCTTTTCTTTCCCATAAGTTTATCTTCTCGGTAGTTAGTTGTAGATTTAGTACTTTCACATTATTGTGATTATGAACAATTAGAAGTGAAGCATATACATCAGCAAGAGTAGCTTTCGTAAGTTAAGTATATTTCGCATCGTACATTTAGTTGTATTGTAATATTTCTCTATTGTATAGTCATCTATCTAAAATAATGATAGCGATGATTGCGGCGTAGTATGGTAAACAGCACATAAGTATCGACAACCTCCACACCATACAAGCTTAATTAATTATGTAATAATTAATCCGAGACAAACGTTTCGAGGCCAGGAATGGTTCATGTCATCAACCGGTAATCGAATGAATTCGAATCCGGTTACCAGTTGATGATGACCATTCGTGTTCTCGAACCGGCTGTCACGAACTAATTATTTTCTATAACTAATTAAACTTGTGTGGTGCGGAGGTTGCCGATACTTATGTGTTGTTTATCTATCTAAAAACATACTATGTTTGGAGTTAATAACATCTTCTCTTTAGGTTTGATTATCTTGTCGGCAACTGAATCGACTCAAACGCATTATCCATTATTTCGATGATAGTTGTTTAAATTTCTTTTTCCTATTTTGCTCGGTTACTTTTTGGAGTTAATAACATATTTTCTTTCTCTAATTCCGATAATTTTCCCCGTAGATGGATTAACCTCGATAAAAATTTGCTATATATAGTTGTCGCTGTAGTTTAGGTTATTCGAATTCTTGTTTACCTATCGGTAGAAATTGTAATATTCCTTTATTGTATGCGTCTATCTAATAATTACATACTGCGCTATTTCTCTTTTTATCGTTTTGTTGTTACCGTTCGGAGGTTAGGTTGGAGAAAAATTTGAAAATGATGGTCGTCGTTTGTTTAGGCGATGGAGTTTCGGTGGCTTGTGGAGTCAGGAAAAAATTCGTACCGTTCGCGTATTAAACATTCTCATGAAAAGAATGCGTACTCGCCAAACGAGCTTGCTTTCGATATAGGTTTCGACCGTCTAGCGTCCCGATCAACACCCCCGTCAACCCTATTTTTTCTTCCACCTCCCGGAGGCGTTGCTTAACAGCGTTGAACAGAAATTAATAAGGGGAATACTTTAACCAGCTTTTAAACATGCATTTCTATAATGACTTTCTAAAGTTAATGAGTTTTGAGTATGCTCAAACTGTATTGCCTTGTGTATTATACGTTTTTGCTGAATTTCCTTTAAACCAAACTTATAGCAGAATGTTAAGTAACAAACAGGCTGTTAATTTCTACCTTATTATTATTTCAGTAATATATTTCTAAGTAGTGCTTGTTTCTATTTGCAAATATGGCTATAATAACGAAGCACTTACCAGCCCTATGCAATGCCAAACTGGCCACATTATCAACGCTCCTTCTTAGAAGGTCAAGCTTGCTTGGTCGATGTTCCATCTGTTTTCTGATTGTAACAGTAATACCTGACAATTGTTTAACACTCCTTCTTGGTAACTTTAATTTAGAGGGTTTTGTAAGTTTATTAAACATTACTTTAAAGGTTTTTCTATTTTCACTGTCAATAATTTTTACTACTTGGGTGTAATAATATCTTTTTCTTGACTCTACACTTTCACAGCACAATAGTTAGTTGACTTTGGGTAAAGCTAGTAATTAGAGACACCGACGTTTTGTGACTGGCATCGTACAGTTAGCAAGATATTTTATATCGCTTTCTGTGTACTTCGGATATTTTCGGCTGCCTCTGATTTTGTACTATTTGTTGCTTAATGTTTAAGATTAATGTCCTACCCGATGGACATCAAACCTTTTTCGTTGTGGAAGGGGCTTGTGCGGCGAGCTGCATTGCTGATATTTGAATATTCTATGGCTATACTTAAATGAATTCGTTTTCAAATGAAATATACGTATATTTCTATGTCATTGTATATCTAGAAATAAGCCAAATGTATTAGCAAAATATGTCTTTAATGAATTAAGAAGTGCTTTTCAGACAATTTTAGTACTGATTGATATTTCTTGTAACTTTCATTGTTACAGTTTTAGAATGTTTTCTTCAGAGTTTTTATGTATTTTTTACTGTATGATATCTTGTTTTTGATTGTTACTTTTAAAAAGAATTGTTTTATTTATTTTTTAAACTTATATCCTGATTTTAATTACATATTAAGTCATATGTTTTGCAATTTTGGTAGCAATAAAATCTATCGACAAAACTTTGTTTTACTTACAATTATCTAAGTGAATTGTACATTGTTTTTAGCAAATCGAATCGCGCTTGACTAGTTTGTGATCTCTGTTTGAACAAGGCTATTATCTGTGTCTATAACAACATAATATTAATAATAAAAAAAAAGTAATATCAATACGTAACAAGAACGAAATTCTAAAAATAAAAATATAATTTATTTTAACACACAGTATAATAATAAATAAAATAAAAGTAATAATAACAAACATAAACAATAATTCTAAAAATAAAAACAATTAAATCCTAACACTCAGTGTAATAATAAAAACAAAAATGGAAATGGAAAAAATAAAATGTATGCTGGTTAGCCATTTGGACCAATAACTCATCCTCTGCTGGAGTGATTTTCATCATCCTTGCAGACAATATTCATTTAAGTCTTCTATGTTTACGAATTTCCAGAATTATTATGTATAGTCCTTTTGAGAATAATTACTTTGTTCATCATAATGTCATTATAAGAAAAAGTATTTCTCCCCTATGCCGATCGACTTTAGCTAGTTATAGTTCTGAAAGTTGTCAATTGCATTAAGATAAACAAATAACGTTTAAACATTGTTCTTGTTGTCTTTAAACCTGTCAGATTGTATCTATATCATTTTCGCAAGTGTGGATGTATGTGTAATATCACGTAAAAGACTAAGAATCCTTATTAATAATCTTTTTCAATCGCATGGTTTTTTTACTTAAATATTGACTTATTTTAAAGGGGAGTATTTAATACTCTTCCTCAAGCAATGAGGATTTGAATTAGGTTAAGTGAGAATAAAAAAAAGAAAACCTTAAAAGATTTGAATATTAAAAAACTAAGGCTGATCTATGATTTAATTTATGTGATACACATGCAAACATTCTATAGCAACGTTTGAGAATAGGTGCAGCAATATGAAAATTGACAGGGAAATATAAATATATTCGTTAGTTAATTCCATCTTAAGAAAAAATTACTGCTTCAGTATGTATTTATCACTATCTCTTAATAAACAGGAAACCATATTCTTCTCAACACCATTATTTAATTCTAAATTTGGCAGTACTCCAGTGAAATGCTCTTTCATAACTTCAGTGCCACATCACTTAAATAACAACTTTCTTTAAGCGACCACCTGAGATGCTTCCCGTATTCAGCTGATGGATTCCTAAATTGTTTTTGTGATAATATGTACTATTTATATTTATATGGAAAAGAAGTAGCTCTTTGAGAAATCACTTTTTGTTTTATATTTAAAAATAAAAAATATTACTTACATATCCTGTTGTAAATATACACTAGCACGATTTAATTTTCATCACTCTTAAAAAGTTCGAAATTGTCAAGGTATTACCATCTATTCCCGTATTACAGTGTTAGAATTTATTCTATGTAACACAATTGAAAATATTGGATTTTGCAATTCTAAGCAACCTGCCATTAATGCTATTTTTATTACTAATTTGCATCGAACCTTCATGTATCGCGAATATATATATTTCTTAACGATATTTTGGAATATTTACTTACAGACAATTGAAAATGACATTGTTTCCTATGGACCGCTCTGTACATACACATACACATTTAAATGTCTATTTGTTTACTTGCTCACTTCTATGACGTTTTTTTGTTATAAATTATTAGAGCGCAACATTCTCGCTTGCCTTCCAGTGGTGTTTAACCGCGGGAGGTTGGAAGGATACAGAGCTGCTTCAAATCGGCACTTTCTGGCTCTCGATGCTGTGTGCTACGTGTAATATATATCGTAATGCGAAGTTGATAAGTGTCGGAATTGAACTGAAAGAATTAACAATTTTGAAAATGCCTAGAAATGCATCAACTTGTCTGAGCCGGCATGTAATTTTTTATAGAGGTCAAAATTTGCTTTTTACCTCCACCCCTACTTCGGGGATGTCACGTGATATGGGAATCATAAGTTTGGTTTGGAGTCAAACTTTCATTTGATGCGAAATTTCAGGTAGGAGGTACTTCGAGATGTAAAACAGCTGGACGAACCCCTTACCTGAAATTACGCGCGGAAATGGCATAGCTTTATACTGTTGGATTTTTTTTCTCAAGAAATTTTTCCTCCAACCATATTAGATGTACTCTATTGCGTAAATTGTATACGGTGATTAATGGTACGAGATGATCTCTTACTTCATCCAATCTCCCGATTTCCGTCAATTTTCTTCAAGATTTTCTACGTCTCTGGCTTTTTAATTTTTGCAACTCTTGAATATACTCTAGTCTCGTTCGTAACACGTCTCCCTCCCTGCTATGTCTAGATAGTTCACAGTAATAAAACCTATATTGGTCAAACAAAAATAGCGATAAAAAGTAGATTCAAAGAACATATACGAAATTATCGCTACGGCAGATTGGACGCGTCGAGTGTGGCACAACATATAAATGAGTATTAAATTAGAAGACTTAAAATTGATTAAAAACGTAACGTCGCCGCGAGAATTAGATGCGTACGAGACAGTTTACATAAAAAGTAATAAAAATCTGATGAACAGAGAAAACGGGCCGTTGTCGTACTCTGTCCTTTTCGACCTCTTGCAGTAGGCTGGCACTTGTTTATATTTTGGGTCATAAAAGAGATCTTCCCGTCTATCTGGCCGTGTTTTTCGCATGTCGTAGTTTAAGTTTCTTCTCGGAAGAAGGGATAGTTCATGCATGTTACTTTTCGCACGTCGTAGCTTCAAGGCGTGCAGCAGGTAGAAATAGGCACTTGTTCTAAGAAGTAGGGATAGTACATGCATGTTTAGTTTTAGAAAAAGTTTTTTCTCACATCATTCGGTCACCGGTTGATGATGAGGACCATTCGTGTCCTCGAAACTGCCGTCCCGGACTATTTATTATATTACTATATAATAAATTAAACTTGTGTGGTGCGGAGGGTGCCGATACTTATGTGTTGTTTGCCAGTTCAGTCTTTATATTAAACATAATGTATGTACAATAGTTTATGTTTGTTGAATAACGAGCATTAAACAAGTTCAGACGTGTATTATTTGCAATAACTTCAGATATTTTGGCCACCTTAAAATCGTGAAACGTAGTACATAGTATGTGGTTAACCTAATTTAGTTGTTCGTTACTAACAGTAAAGATACAACGAAGTAGTGTCTACGTACAGGAAACTCATTCTTGCGGTTACTACTGTTCTGCATCTATCAAAGTTGAAATTAAACACGTGATTGTAGTTCAATATAAAACAATGGGAAATGACTATTTACCATCATAAGTTTTAAAGACGATCTTTAATTAAATAAAATAATATTTTAGCACAAATATAGACATTTTATTCCTAAATTAGAGCTCGTATAAACTCTTAGCATTTACATATGTAACCTAATCAAACTTTCCGGATAATTAACAAAATAGAAGCGAACGCTTTTCAATATATGTAATATCCTGGGCAGTAACGTTTGAGACGTTGGATGATCCTCCATTCTTAGAAATGCGGCCTTCAATTTTTTTTTAATTTCTTCGACTTCCCATCTTCATGTCGTACACTACCCACTCCGTCCTCCTCTATCGTCCTCCGTATATCACTATCGCATGCCTCCCATAACTCTTCGTCTGTTAGCATCTTAGTGTCATTACTAGAGCCGTGTGGATTTTAAGTATGACTCATTCACTGCATCGCCG
>CACRWG010005052.1:0-12054 GCA_902654985.2 Oryctes borbonicus
TTGTTTCTTACTGTCAAAGGCAATAATTTATGAACAATGCTTGAACATACTTTCTACCGGTAACGTTTAAGCAACTATGACGGAATTAAGAATCCTGCTTTAATATTTTCCTTGTCAAGTAACAATATCGATTCCTCACCGGACTCATCCGTTTTACATATTTTCCCGTTCACTAGGTAGCAGTAGGGAGGACGTGCATACATAACTATCGATTTTCAAGACGTACAGTTTACTGAATATCATCTGATGTTCGTAATTCGAGAGAAAGCGGTAAATAGTTGTTGCAAAAAATGTTCTGGAATTTTTAATATGGGAAGAATGTTACGTATGCGAGAGCAAAAGCGCAATCACTGTCGATGCAGAGGTTTATAAGTAATTATGTGCTAATTAAAATTTTACAGCAGTTATTTTTGGAAAAATAAATTTAAAGCAGTTGTAAAGCTATAAATAATATATTTAAACGTGCAAAACTTTTTACAAAAAGAATTCCAAAACGGCTAAGCTAATCGCAACATCGCAAACAACATAAAACAGCAAACAGAATGAAAAGTACATAATATGATATGAAGGATGGATAACTTAAAATTAAAAGTTGGCAGATGTTCAAAATGCCATCGATTTTTTTCTAGACATTGCAAAATTCTTTCAGTGTTTCTATTCTTGAAATTCTTTGAAATTGATTTTTCATATGACCCCATAAATAAGAATCAAGATGACTAAAATCGATAGATTTAGGTGGCCAAAAACAGGTTCTTTGGAGATCTTCAAAGATCAATTTGAAACCTACGCTGGCGAAGCCTTCAGCATGGTAGATTGTTTATAAATAAGTAAATCACTTGCCTTAATGTTTGTGTTTTGCGCTTGTTAGGTTTTCATTGTAGATTTCATATCATGCAGTTTTGAGCTGATGGCACATGCGTGAAAATAGCTTAAGATAATTATTTCATTGCCTTCTTCTCCTATGACAGATTTTAATAATAATAATAATTTATTGATCCCTTGAGCTATTGAAAAAGAATAGATGGGACAAGTCTAAAATATAAGAGACATAAATACAACAAAAACTTACATCAAACGTAAGATCATAGCGCAAAATTTGCCAAATTTTCCAACTCAAGTAAATTGTAGAAGCAACTATTAAACAATATTTTTTTAGATCGTTTTTAAATGTAAGAGACCTTAACACTTAACCTTCTACCAGAGGCTCCGTAATTCAGCCCAAATATACTCTCACCATACGTTTCTGAAGCCTTTTTGTAATTGATCAGGAACATGGTCTATTCGGTTGTCCCACGTCAGAGTCTTACCTAAAATTGTTGCTAGAAAGACACAGCTCTCAGTTGTGGCCATTCCTTTATTATTGAAGGAGAAGCTAAAATTTAAACAGTATTTTGCGGGCTAATAATTAATTTATTATTAAGACCATCAGGTTTCAAACTCACGAAAGGTAGTTGATACTTTGAATTCAACCCTTAATTGTCGATAATACAAAGTATCATCATCATAAACAAATACTTCCCCAGGCGAAATGCTAAATGGAAGATCATTAATCAATGTTAGGAATATAAATGGCCCCAAAACATTCCCCTGAGGTGGAACAAATGGAATTTTATTTTATACGTCTGAATTTCAGTTTATTCATTGATGGTAATGTGGATATCTTTCGTTAAAACCACAACATGTTCTTTTTAATATTAGTTACCATTCATCATGAATAATAAACTCCCTCCTCCTGTTCTTAAAACTTCTTTCTAAAAATACAGTTTTTTAATAACAAAATTTAAATGTAAATAATGAACCTTATCATTTGACCAAAAAATATAATGCCAAGATAGCTTAGCTTCCTCATGGTATTTATGGAATAATTCACGGCAAACGTAATAAAAGGAGAGAGAGAAAAATACACTAACACACGGACATGTTTCTGTCTGATTATCATTTGATGCATTATCTTTTGCTTTTTTTTAGGTGCATTTCTTACACATTATTGATGTACTCCATATCCTGCAGAGAATGAATAATTCTCATTTGGAAGATCAGTTCGCCTTTTCTTGGATCTTATATCTGCCTCTGACACGATGAGATGTGAGTTTGTGTTTGAGAAGTTGTATAAACTAGGCATTCGTGGTGCAATGCTTGAATGGTTTCAATCTTATGACAGTGCCAGTTACAGTGGTGTTGTATCAGACCCCTTGGCGCAGCACCAGAAACAGTTCTCGGCGCTCTGATATCCATTTTTAAGCAAACTTCCCCACTATGCTGTATTTGACGAGCTGGACATGGTTGCTGGTGACACCTTTATGTTGGTAACTGCGAGCGGTGAAAGCGAAACTTGAAGTTAAAGTTGCAAATACTATAGACGCATTTAAAAAGTGGTAGGCTGAGCTTAATTTTGAACTATTAAGCTTAATTCCTTGATTGTATTTCGTGAATTCGAATCGATATTTTATGTCTAGTTTTACTTGAAATCTCTGCAATATTTGTCAGGCAGAAGTAGCAGTCTTTGTTTTGTCTTTGAAATTTTTATCACACCTGCTATCTAGTGACTCTAGTGATTTGTACTCGTAGATCTCTTAACACCCATTTATCAAACAAAAGAACAAACATGAACAAATTGAACATCTAAACAAAAGAACAGAAAACAGTGAAATACTGAAATTAAAACGTGCAAAATCCTTAAGAACTCAAAAGTCTTACGTGCTTGAACATTTTGAAAGGTAGATTCGGATTCTACACACCAGATGCAAAATGGCTGTTGACTAGTGTTATCGATGACCCTGTATTTGTAAAAATATTTGTACAAGGTACTCTGAGATGTTATTAAAAAAGTTCAACTTGCTAGTATTTACAATTCTACCCTTCTAGAAGGTGTTACTTATGTCTATTAACTTGTTGTTGAAGTACTTAAGTTGTTGAACAAATTTATTAATTGTATTCATAAAGTACGTGTTCATTAATTACTTTTATTGAAAACATAAACTTGTTCGTTGGACCAATTAAAAAAAAAAAAGATATTACATCGATGTATTCTTTTTTTGTAGTTACGTATTCATTTTGTTCTGTGTATGTGGTGGGAACTGTGTGGATGACATGTGTAAATGATTAAATCTCACTAAAACGAACACACCACTAACTTTGTCGCAATTAATCTATGCGAAAGTAACGTGTGAATGCTTTTAGCATTAAATATTTATTTGTATTGGCTAATCTGAGTGCTGTAAAACGTGAGATCTTCCTTGAATAAATAACAGCAAGAAAAAAAAAGCTTTTAAAACATTAAAACACCGCATCTTTTAGCACCCCGAAATGTCGAGAAATTTCGAGGATTCGCATTAATTTTTTTTCCACTTCCTCCAGTTCTCTTCAGATTTCTCATTTCTTCTTTGCTTTTCGTGACGCGTGGGTACTCAAGTGTTAATTATATATTTTTTCACCGCAGTACACGGCGGCTTCAATTACCATTACTTATTTGCATTGCTCCTCCTTTTTTTTGAGGATTCTTTTATGTCCTTCGTAAAAAAATTATTCGTTTTATACAAACACACGCGTCTTGGTCTCTTCGTCCCAGAGCAAATAAACCCGATTCGTCCTTTCCCTCTTTCTTAAGCGATTTACCGAGCGTAAATCGAGTGAGGCTGATTTTATAACGGGATAAAACGGAAACGGATTTGACGGAGAGGAATGCGTTAGGTGAAAAGGCGCGAGGAGGAAGTGTATAATAAAGTGCGAGAAGATGGAAATTCGCGTGTAGCTGGTACTACGTTTGGGCGTGCAAATGTGACACGTTTAAGTCACGTTTTTCTTAGCGATAATAACGTTGCGAAAGTAACATTTTTCGTCTTCGTCAGCGTGGCGCTTGGGAAAGAGAATGTGGAGATAGTCAGGGCGCAATCAGAATATAAGATGGTTGGGGAGAATCGTTGCAGGTGACATAAACTAGTTAAATTATAGTTTTGCGATTGTACTTGCCATACAGGATGCGTTATTTACGTTTTTGCTTGCTAAGCTGTATAAATTGAGCTTGGTACTTAGAGGAGTTCGTTCCATTACATCATAGAAGTGAGAAAATGTTTCACATATTCAAAACGTATTATTATTGCACTTATTTTATCGTGCATTTCCGCCATCAAGGAAGAAATTTTTTCTTTTTCCAACATAATTCCACCATACTGCACGGCGTAGTTAAAACGAGCTTGAAACTCTAAAAGGGCTATGAAACTCCTAAGTGCTCTGTCAATCGCAGTTAGCGATATTTGTTGAAGAAGCGACCATTGATTTAAGAACTCTTCTTGCAACTGAGGCAGGAGTAAAGGGGAAACTAAATCAATCTAGTCACAAATTTGTTCTTTTTGAACAGTTGATAATTTTTGTTGTCATTATTAGACCCTATTATTAGTCCTCCTTGTGTTACCCTTTAGTTGTTTAAATAAGATCCATAAAAAAATTTGGATATTGCAGTAATTCAAAAATACCAAAAAACTTGGTCCAAACCGAATAACTAGCGCCACCACAGTCTCATTAACTTACCTTGTGCGTGGAAAATAGGGCTGTCGTCCAGTTGGTAGAGTTGGGCGGGCTATATGGAGAAGTTGAGATAAATAAATGTGAATAAAGGCGCCACCCATTTCTTTCCGTCTTTTACAATCACTGCAATATTACTACTTAATAGTATTAATTAAATATTAAATGCAATGAAATGAATCGTATTGGGTCGACTAGCGTTTCCTTCCATAAGTATGCGAAATTGGTGGTCCACAAAGAAAGGTTCTCGGAGTGTGGCTTTAGCCATCTAATGTGTATGAACACACGGACTTAAATTCAAGAAGAACTCCTCTAAAAATTTTGATATGAGATCTTATCTTTGTTACTCGTCTCTACAATTCCTTAAAAAAAGCAAAAATACCGATAAAAATCAACAATCAAAGAATAGAAACATGCTTCGGGTGTCAGGCGGAGTTAATTCGTTTTACGGCGTCTAAAGAAGCCTTGAAATCCGAGTACAAACATATAAATTCCAAATCCAAACTAATTAAGCCCAATAAACTATGCAGTACCAGCAAAATTCTTCCAAACGGAGTTACTTACCAAAAATCAACCCCGGACCGGAAGCGTGTTCTATCTCTTCAATTACTTATGAGACCATCAAAGAATGCTTCTCACGTCATCATGGTGACGTGGACACACAAAGTATCCGAAAAAAAATTAAGTGATAAAGGTATCGCTACTCCTAATATGGGGATAAATTATGCCAAAATAAACAGAAAATTATGGTCAATGTATTAAACGGTCAACTAGCGCTATCGCTGAACCATTAACACTGAACACCTTTCTAACGAATAGAAGAACGCTACTCAACTGAAAACGCACTACTCCCAGAAATCCATGGGCGTACTGGACCATAAAAGAAAAACGGTTGCATAAATTGTTCTTAGTGTATCCGGCAAAATTCCAAATTGTTCTTACATCCCTATCTGTGGAACCATTATTCAAAGAATGAATTACTAATTTGCGTATTTCCTTGTTTGCTTCTTTATTTCCTCCTCCGACTATTATTTATAAAACAAGTGGAAAGTCATTTGACAAATAGTGAAATGGCAACGCGATGGTGCCAGGTTTCTAGCACTGCATAATAATTTCTTAATTCTGCAGGAGTTCTATGATTTTTAACAAATTTGGACTTATTTTCTGTTCTATGTTTAAAAGTTTTCCCAGGTTATTTTTCGTGCCACTAAGCCACTGCGTCTTATGCTGTTATATGCTTTGCAGTGGCTTATAAGGTGTAGAGGAATTTCCTCTTCCTCCACATACTGGTTTAGTTATCAGTCCCATTTTGTGTAAATGTTTTTTTAGGGACAGTGACCAGTTATGGGGCTGGTCCACAATCTAACATCGGATTTGCTCATGGCCATCAATTGCTCCGAGTTTTCTTTTGAAGGTCCTACCAGGAGAGCTTAATTAATGTTCATAGATCTAGGAAACGAAGATTACTTTAATTATGTATCAAATGGTATCATTTTAATCTACTTTAGAAAACTTGTTCATTTCCAGATAAAATTAAAGGCATGTTTCTCGACCTCCCGTGGGAGATACATCGACTTTGCGTTTGAAACATCCGTTCGGACTTACGTACATAATAATTCTAGCAATTCTAACTTTATAGGAAGTCAGTCAAGCAATATACGTATCTATGAGTGGAATAAGAGAGGCAGCGAGAAATAAATAGGTAAAAGGGAAACCTCGCCGACTTACTTCCACTGCAATTTCGAAATTAGGTTAATAAATAAGCCTCCGCGTATAATATTTTCTTTCCTGATAGTTCTCATTTCTCGGAAATAACACATGCGCCGAACTTATCGACCAACTTAGATTTGTGTGGATGTTCCGTTTCGGAATTTACACGTTGCGTCCCGGCGAGCAAATATCCTTATCGGGGATTAATTCGGAGCCGGTCGGATTATATTTGTAACCCGCATCATTTGGTAAAGTAACCCTAACGTCTGATGTATGTGGGTTTTCCTCCTTCGCTTTCTATTGCTGAAAATCATTATTTAGATGTTTTATTTCTGTAGCGATGTTCATCGAATAATTCATAAATATTCATTCGAGTGGATGGAGAATGAGATCTTGTTTGGTTTGAAAACAAAATTAATTTGTTTTTTTAGTAAGAGTTGATGGTATTTGTTCGGAAGCTTGTGATGAATATTGGTTTGTTTCTATCCCCGAGTGCGGGAATATTTCACTTAGCTGACTATCCGGTGGTGCCACATCGTGTTGAAGCCATTCTAGCAGACCATGTCTGTGCGAAGTTAATTCATCTAAGATGTTATCAAAATCATTCTGGAGAAAGGGAAGATAACGATCGTCAGCTACTGTACCATCAAAAATGTGCGGACATTGAATTAGTTCAGAGATTAGCTTCTAGATGGTGCGTTGGACTTCTTATTATTTAATTACATGAAAAAACGAAGCTGGATAAAGAACTTTGGCAAAGTACTTCAAATATCAAATACCAAAGAACTATCAAATAATTCCATCGATAAAAGTGCTTGAATTGGCATTTGAAAAAATGAGACATCAAGTACCAAGTATTGACAATAGATATCAAGCTCTCCTAAACGTACTTTAAGCAAAAGTAACTGAAGTCCAATTACTTTAAAATTACTTAAGAAGTGCTTTGAAGCCTTAAGCAAAGTATTAGCATTTTACAGTTTCTACGTACCAAATCACATCATTTATCATGTACGTTAAGGACGTTGAGATTACGTCCAATTCCACCAGTGAAAATCTTAGAACTTTTCTAAGAAAACACCTCCAATCTCCATCTAGAGTGAGAGTAGATATGAAAACGAAACTCACAAAGAAATTCCATAAAATCTTTCTCCGGCTTCACTTAACAAAAGGAGGTGGTGCGCGTAGATGGGGCAGTTCTTTATCTAGCTACCTAGGATAAAGGAGAATATTATACATCATTGTTCGCTTAACAAGGCGATGTCGTGTGTGGAATGTTCGGATCGAAGAAGAAGAACAATTTCTTGCTGCAACTTCACCGATGGTATCAACTTTAAATTACCACTTCGACGTGATTAATAGTTTTCTAGACGGCATGTAATAGTGTTTTATCGGCACCGGCTTAGAAGATACGACATTGTTCGCTATCCGCGTCTGAAGATCCGGGAGATTCTCCGCGATCGAATACTCATATCGATTTTGTAATTAAATACATGAATAACACATTTTCCGACGCGAAGGAATTATTGGTAGGAGGTCTGGATCGGAAGGTGGATCTCGCGACTGTGAATTCATGTTCGATCGGCACGATATATAAATTTTGTTCCTACCTATTCAGAGTTTTGAATGAATGTAACGATGTCAGGCTGGATAGTTGAAATCCTTTAGTGGATTAATGCGAAAAGTGCCTATAACTCAAAGTGTTACGGTAATGACCTCTAGTTTAGAAACTATATTCGCAAAGTGGATAAATTTCCGTGATTTATAAGGAAGTATAATTAAATTCCTTATGTTCACATACGGAAAGGGTGCTTTGAACCAAATAGATCTTAGTTGAGCCAAGTAAACGGTAAATTCGAATATCCTCAAGGACTTGGTTTAAACCAAGTATATACCTTTGGAAAAGTTATTTTCCAATTCTTGTTTTAAATTATTTATGAAGTAATTTTTGTAAAAATTTGCAGTGGTCAAAGGAAATAATGATTATAATATTGGCCAAACACCTTTTGGTAGGTACTACTGTAGCAAGAACATTTGTTTTGGTATTAGTCTTTTGCTCTTGTCACCTTATGCCTCATGTCGATCGGAATAACACAGTTTATTATGTAGTCAGGGAATTTAATTGAAAATTCGTACCGTTACAAAATAAACATTTGTTTTGGGACTAATCCTAGAACAAATGTTTTAACCACCTTAGCCTCATGTGAATATGGATAACTTAGCTTATCACGCAATTAAGGAATTTAATTGCCATAAAAGAAATGATACAAAATCAGATCTCTTGTAGAGATTGTAACTAAATCCAGTTGTTTATATTGGGTATATTACATATGGACAAACATAGAGGTCTTACTAAATTAGGATAATCACTAGAGTGCAACAAGTCTTTTGCCTAGCAGTAGCGCCACTGCGCTGGGTTAACCGAAATAAACGTGCGCGTCATTTAGAACAAAAACCAATAAGAGATTTTATGAAAACGTGAACAACTTACCGAATATGCTGAAGAGGCTGAAAAGAAAATAGGAAGTGAGGCGTTCAAT
This sequence comes from Oryctes borbonicus, assembly GCA_902654985.2. NCBI lineage: Eukaryota > Metazoa > Arthropoda > Insecta > Coleoptera > Scarabaeidae > Oryctes > Oryctes borbonicus. The sequence continues at coordinate 8,769 of CACRWG010005052.1, forward strand.
ACCTGTATCATAGCGTACGTTTTTACAGTGGTCTCCTTGAGACCCGTCCGTTGCGGCGTATATATCCGCTTATAGGCAGAAAAAGATCGTTCTACATCCAGCGATGTAATATTAGTGTACTTAAAGTGGTCTTTGGATTTGTATAACAATAGCAACACTATTGTTAAAAAGATGACGTAATCTACAAAAATCGAAATTTTTACGTAATATAGTATTGAATTTTTCTATGACTGAAACCCTTTTTTCAACAATTTCACATGAATCCCGTAAGAACAACGAAGTGTTTTGCAATTCTTTTCTTGCGTCGGCTACTGGAACGTAATTGTCGTTAATAGTTTTTAAATCTGCTGTAACTCGAGGATTTTGGAATTGCATTTGACTTAGCTTTATTGCAGCTGCTTCTTTAGCGAGCAATTGGTTGCGGCGGTTCCGGTATGTCGGGACACTGTGAATGATATAGCCGAATACGTTTCGGCGAGAACCGAGAACCGAGATCCCAGAAAAACCGCTTTCGTCTGTGCTATTAGTTGATCCACATCGGGATAACATTTTCGTATAATGTCTGCTGCAAGGTGTAAAGCATGAAGCAGACATGTTATGCGCAGCAAATTCGGTTGAATAGCTTTGAATAATTGACCTCTGCGAAGCATAACTGTGGCAACATCGGTAACTAGCATTAACACTTTGCTTTGGTGAAATTTCAAAGTTGTCTGGTGTACATTATGAACATTTTCGGCTGTACATCTTTGCTGCCTTTTACAGGCTAGCAAATAAGGGTGTGGCGGTCCTTTCAGGATCATTGTCCGCGCTATAAGCGATACCACGGATTTTTTTTTAATGTCTGTAGTTTCATCTATAGTTAGCCACAACCGCTCATTTTTTACTGCGGTTTTCACATAGTTCTCAATCTTCTGGCGCACTGACGGCAAATACCTACGTAGCGTCTGCGAACTTGGTAGTTCCCATATTGGATTGTATTTCTACTAAAACTGACGAAACCGGTTTTTTTTTTAATTTGCATGTTGCGCTATTTACACGGTTCTTACACATATAAGGTTTCTTCTTTACCATTATATATTAAGTATGGAAATTGCTATAAATACGTGTTTACCCTGTTAGTAAACAGACAAGTTAATGAACGACGTAGCTCTGTACCCCCCTAAGCTCTCGCGGTCAAACAGCACTGGAAGACAAGCGAGAATGTTGCGCTCTATTTATCAGTTTCCCATCTACATTTAATCCTCTCTGCAGTGGTTTTATTTACATTCATAACATAACCAACGTTTCCTGTTGATAAGCCTTGCTGATAAACAATTATTTCTACCCCTTTAACGTGATTAAGTTCTGGAATTATGCTTTGTATTGATAAATGTCGGAATTTACGTATAAACATTGTTTTGAAACATATAAAGGCTTATAAAACATTAAAAGGCTAGATTACGTTAAGCAGAATTTACGTATCTGCTACTGAATCATGAACCCAACTGTACTTTCTTATTATCACGAAATTGAAAAACGTGCAAGTTGTCTATTTGTCTCCACAGTATATTCTTTCGACTTTTTATGTTCAAAGTTAAAGTAATTTACCACGACAAACATAGAAGAATAATTCTATTTGGTCTCGGTAATAATTTTCCAAATTAAATACGATTACTTAACCAGTCATCAGCTTTGGCAATTACACTATTAACTATTGACTTGCGCCATATTAGCTAGTTCACGGAATTAATTATGAAGCGATTTACCAGCTGAAATTGTCACCCTTATGCGTTCAAGTCTCTATAAATCAAAAGGATAAGTAACGAATTGAGATCCGTTTAACGTTACTCGGATATTATATGAATATGTGTACGGATCTTCTACGTTATCCCATCATATTTGCACTCGGATCTCGCGAGATATGTCTCTGAATTATTAACCGTATCTCACATGAGCGTCTCATAGGCCTTGTCTATTTTCCGCTTGAAATATGGTTGATGAAAGTACTGCTGAATGGCGTTGCGTGTTTACGGGGCATCTATTACAACTATACAATGCAATAATGGATTATGATATGTAATGTTTGATTTATTGGTGGATGTATGTAAGTATTTTCTTTTTGTTTTATAGTCGTTTTTTCGATATAAAATTAGATTGAATAATCTTGGAGGTTCCTTGGAGGGTCTTTGGTTCAAAGGAATGTCGCCTTATAGATTACCCATTGTGTTCTGCGGATAGTTTAGGCAAACCGCGTTTATTAGCCGGCTTAATAAAACAAATGGACGTAATAACCTGCCGCTGAAAATACCCAATCGAATGTTCGATGATGGGGGATTTTCATTAGTCTGCACATACGTATGGTGGAAAATAAAATTTCCATTCCATCTGAATACGACAAAAAAATATTAGCAGCGGAATTGGGATCCTCAGCATTATTGCGTAGAAACCATCGAATAGATGTAGGGGCTGTGAAGTTGCTGAACTCGTCTCCAGACTCTGCTTTAGCCGTGTTAGAATGGCGTCATTTATCTCAGAGGCAGGTATAAACTTTGTTTCCTGCTCACAAACTTACACTACCCGACAAAAACATAGACGCGGTATCGTTTCTATTTACCAAATAAAGTTTATAGACATATAAAATGTAAATGAGGGTTATTAATACTTGTTATGTAAATAGTCCACTTATAAATATTTCTGGGTATTTATTGTTTTACGAGGGGTAACTGAGATTTTCCCAGATCAAAATAGGAATTTTAAATGCGACAAAAATTTAGATCCTACCCATTTATTACATTAATATAAGCAAAAATGTTTTCATTTATATGCAGCGGTTGTGCTGGTAAAGTGTACACATTTCACCACGAGAATTATATTTTATAAAGTGTTTGCAACATGGGTAGAAAAAAGCAATTATCCTTGATAGAAAGGGGTAAAGTTCTAGCCTGGCACCAGGATGGTGTTAGTAAGAAGGAAATTGCTCGTCGGTTACGAAGAAGCGATCATTCCGTTAGAAATTTCTTAAAAGATCCGGAAAATTACGGCAAACCAAAAGGCCAGGCGCGACCGAAAGCTGTAAGTGAGCGGGATAAACGCATGATATTGCGGTGTGCATCCAATTCTTCTGCGTCGGCGAGAGTTATTGCAGAACAGGCGGGGGTACAAACGCACGTGCGTAATGTTCAAAGAATTTTAAAGGCGTTACCGGTAATATCACGGAAGAAAATGTTGAAAAAAACGCTACTTTCGGCGAAACACAAAGAAGCGAGGTTGAGATTTGCTGAAGAACACGTATCCTGGAAGAAACAAT
>CACRWG010005055.1:0-12050 GCA_902654985.2 Oryctes borbonicus
AAATAGGCACTTGTAAAGGATATCTGTTCTAAGAAGTAGGGATAGTACATGCATGTTTAGTTTTAGAAAAAGTTTTTTCTCACTTCGTTCGGTCACCGGTTGATGATGAGGACCATTCGTATCCTCGAAACGGCCGTCCCGGACTAATTATTATATTACTATATAATAAATTAAACTTGTGTGGTGCGGAGGGTGCCGAGTTTTTCAAATTGATTGTAAATAAATTTGGGATGTTAGAGATGATAAATAACATTAAAAAATAATCACCTCTTTTTTACCCTATTAACAATCAATTGTAACTAGTTACATCTGTCAGTGCAATGTATGTGTTTTAAAATAATAATAAAAATCTTATTTTCTTTCTTTTTAGCTGATGTTCTAGAGCATTCGAGTATAAAATCCCTTCCAAATGCTTTTCCTAGCCTTGGGTTAATTTTTTCTTTTTCATGTCTGTTAATTGGTTTTAGACTTCTCTTGACAGTTTTTATGGGCAATATTTGTTAAATTTGTTGAATATTTGTTTTAAACCAAATTTCTAAATAGTTTTATCCAAAACTGTTGTCAAAAACTTCTATTTCTTTCTTAATTATTTGTTTGCCTCAAGAATACCAGTCCAACGACTTCGATATTTACATGGCCGATCTGTCGATAATCGTATTCGACATTACAAATTACATCGGATTTTGATTACTAGATTCCATATAAATAGTGTTGCCTACGATTTTTGTGTACTTCTCAAAAAAATATTAGTAAGAGGTAAATGACAGAAAATAATTTGTAACCTTAACTGTTCGCCATAAATGAACACCTATTAATGGGATCTTTTCTTAAGAAACGGAGAATGAATAATGTAAATTATCAAAGAGCCAGAATTCGAATAATAATTAAAAATTCGAATTCCATAAATATTAGGTGAATTTCGAATATTGAAAATTCACACGATTATATAAATGAATGAATTTCAGTATAGGTGACACGTACTTCAATCCAGCATTCCTCTACAATACGTTGTAAGGGTAATTATTATAATTTCGCGCAGCTTTGTACAGACCATTTGGTTTATTTGTTCGTTCAACTTAATCGATACTTTTTCTATATTCTATGTTTCTGTTAATACATATTTATCTCCACAATCAGGAGCCTTTCTATCTTTTTGCAGGACTTCAACTTTCTCTTCGGTGAACCTCTGATTTACCCCGCCCTAATACCTAAACTAGTTGAAAGCACAAATGAAGCATTCGCTTAAAATATCAATTATTTTCCTGAGGAAAAAATTCTCCAATTTTTACCTTCACTTAATTATCTATTTAAGTCCAAGTACGCTAGCAAAAGATTTCGATCTCAGAGTGTAAACTAAGACATGTTAGTGGCAACTGAAGGGGGCCATTTTTGTTGCAAAATCTTCAATGATATGAAATGAAATGAAAAATTTGTTTTTGTACAAATGCAAAAAAAAAGATGTGAACATTTTTAGTGACAAGTTGACATATATAACCTGCGAGGTTTCAACCACATAACATACAGATTGTCGTCATAACATTATCCTAGGATTTATATGCAAGGGACACTTAGCTATCTGCTGGCGTCTATTACATGCATAGTAGGCCCATATATATACGTTTCTGTACACAGGGATTCCAGTACACTAGCACAAAAACAGGCACGAAGCATATATGTGGGTATTTATATACAAAAACGTAAGCAAAAAAAATTCAGACGATCAACAGTAGCAAGAGTGGCAGACGATAACCGGTTCGGAATGCGAGAGAGATGGTAAATGGTACTGTGCACGTTCTTCTGGTACCAGACGGGACCTAGAGTCACTGCAGACCGCGCGTTCAGGGCTTTAACGAACGACGAAAGCCTTGCGGGTCCGTGGTCGCGAGCAAAGAGTAACGTCAGCGGTAGACCCCTTCTGTTATCATCGTAATTGCCCGGCGGTTTTCACTTAATACATACCATCGAAAGACACGTGACCGCGCGCTACGGAATCCTATACGCCAACTTGTTGCACGCTCCCGGATAGCACACGCTAGTTACCCCGAAGTTTGCCACCGCAAAAAAGGAAAAAGCCGAAGAAAAAGCTAATCGATATTAGATTAGAAGATGTCGCGGATACGCATTATGTATATCAAGTGTAATTGCATTAACGGTGACGTGACGTACCGCGAATAACGATACTATCCTTGCGGATGTTAGGCGACTTGTTTGTGCTAAACCCCGCTCGCATGTCGGGATACCACGAACCGTCGGCTTCTAGATGAGTGCATGTCAGCGATGACAACCCTCCTTCCTATACACCCCTAACAACGCCGTAACAAGACTCCGCGAATGTGATTATATTTGCATCAAAGTGATCTGTGTGAATGTGTGTGTGTCTGCATTATAGTGGTACCTATATTGCGCTATGCTACTACCCACAATCGCATGGTACGTGACCTTTGTGCGCGACGTTCTCACTGTGCAAACATGCCTGAGGGATTTCCACGGACATTTTCGGATGTACAGGTAAAACAAATAGCCATACACACACATACATACGTCCGCACGCTTACTGGCACACGCACATGTAAAGCACCCATCTATACACGTAAAAGGGTGATTATACGTATGTCCATGAGATTGATGGCACAGTCACTCGAAAAAAAATATATTCGCTGAAAGTATCTTTGCAGAGTGTATATGTCCAGTACGATGGCCGACCGCAGACAATAATTATTAGAGGAAGATGCGCAAATATTTTCGTTACTTAGTTAAATTCATACATTATTCAAAGAACTATAACGTAATAGGATACTTTAAGGATAATTAATGTTCCTGGAAGGTTTTAATGATAGTACACTTAAACGAAGCTCAAGAACGATGTAAATAATTGAGATTTATAACTTCATACATTGTTGCCTGTAAAAAAGGCCTTTCTGTAAGCACAATATAATTACGATTATGTTGTACTTATATATTACAGAGAAAAATGTATTGTTAAAGTAAACGTAAATGTTGCTTTTTTTACAATATTTTTTAATACTAGATGTGACAACAAAACTCTGTTATTAACCAATTTCCTAGATGACCGTATTCGTTACAAAACTACCAGCAATAAAATGTTCGTCACATCCTAGGTTGATTCTTTTGTTTCGAGTAAATGATACCTTGTAAATTTAACTAATCACTTAATTTTTAATCTATTGTCGGTAAATAATTTTTATATATATGCTAGGTATATAGAATTATCATAATATACTACCATTCAACATAGCACGACATCAACAAAATTGAATAAGAACTACATACCTTGAGATGTCGCAATTAAATTATTTAAGAAAACGAGACATCGGACATCGATGATGCTACATAAATAGCAAAATTGATTGGAAATCGTATAGAATAATGCCACATGACTATTGGTTCCAACGCGAACTTACATTACCTCAGCACAGATTACAGATAATATATTGTAAAAGTTACAGTTCAAGGTTACTTATGTTTTAAGTAAATATATAATACGGTAGTAGCGTTACAACCTATCGTAATAACATTTAATGAACGACTTTATGACATATTTTTCTCCGTGCGAGCCTGTTGTCAGTATGCCGAACATTCAAAAGTAAACAGTTTGAAATAAAATTCATTAAACATTTAGTATTAAAAAGAAAGCAGGAACATCTCAATTTTTATTTCTGATTGGCGATTCGTAGACAGTAGGGATTTTATTAACTAAGATTAACTAATTTTATTTCAATCTTTTGGGAAATAGTGTATACTTGTACTAATATCTGTATATTATCTGGGTACGATTTTCAGGCAAACATAAAACGAGTAGACATTTAATAAAACTGAATCCTTTGAATAAAAACATATTTTTGAAAAAAATCTTCTAATAACTTGACGCCTGGCCCCTAAATTCCATCCATATAATTTTATAGCATTTGTTGGTTGTTCGATTTATTTAGTGTTCAAATAAAACACAACGTTTTGTAAAAACTTGTAATTCTTGTGATAAAACAATTTGCTTACACATCACACACGACCATCTTAACTTGTTTTTTTTTTCTGCGTCTCTTAGTGGGGGGTTAAAAAACAAAAAAAAAAGAAAATGTCCTAATGAGCAGATGCTCTAACATAATTCCGGCCGCCTTGAAATGAAAATGAATTTCAACACAATTAAAAAAAATATATAAATATCAAATATACATAGAATACTTTAAATTATGATTCAATTGGCAATGGACACAATTTCCGTATTGGCCGTTTCATTACACCCTTCATGATCTTGATGCTTGCGAGTCTGGTTACTCCATCTTCTCCGTAGAGAAGCTCCAGAATTCTTCCGTATAACAATTTCAAAGGATCATTGCTGATAAGAACAAATGATTCAACCTAGGGAGTCTTGACTGTGGTTGAGGACTTCCACTTCGGTCTCTGTTGCAATGTTGCCAAATGTTCATTTGACCATCGATGCCAAAAATGTTGTGCCATTTGAGTTAGATATTGATATCGGGTTAATCTATTAACTCTCTCTTCAATAATTTCGGGCTCAAGTAAGGAGACAAGTGAGTCGCCGATCAAGAAATGTCCAGGTATTAAAATGAATAGATCGTCAGGATTGTTGGACATGGTCTGGAATTTAAAGTTGCTTCGATTTGTGTTAATAAGGTTTGAAATTCTTCATATTGTTATGAACGGTAGTTTGTAAACAGTGAGCCTTTGAGTCCCGACAACGTTAAAATTATGTTTCCCACAATACGTGTTAAATGATATTCAGTAGACTTAACTGCAGCCTCCCACAAGCCACCAAAATGTAGAGAAGTTGGAGCAAGAAGTGCCAGGTAATTGAATCTTGTGACAACAATCATGAATTATACCTTGATTTACGGGATTCTTAATGAAGTTAATGAATTCATTTAATGCGTTTCTGCCACCTACAAAATTTGTGCCGTTATCTGAGTATATGTGGGAACATTTACCACGATGGGAAACGAATCTTTTAAGACAATCTAAAAAACAAGCTGTAGTTAAATCCGAAGCTAATTCAGTATGTGCCGCTTTCATAACAAAACAAACAAAGTTGCAAATGTATGACTTTACTATTCTATGACTCTTTAGATTACTGTTTTTAATATTAAAAGGCCCTACATAATCAACACCGCAAATGTTAAATGGTCTTGTCGGTGTTATACGTTCTCTTGACAAGTTACCCATTATGTATTCGTAAGTGATCGATTTCGCTGAAAAACACATCGACCAAGATTCTTTCTAACTAGATTCCGTCCAGAACTAGGCTAATATTTTTGGCGAATAATTGCCAAAAGCGTCTGGGGTCCGGCATGGAGATTTTTTCTATGTTCATATTCCACAATTAATCTCGTTAAATGATGATTTCTCGGAAGCAATATGGGATGTTTCGCATCATAATGTAAATTTGCTTATAATAAACTTTTAACAAACCATCCTTATGCAAGGTTAAGTTCAACGACTGAATTTTACTATCCAATTGTACGGATTTTACGGCCTTCAGGTTTCTTGCTTCTTTACCAAATTTTTGTAGCCACTAATCTCCATTTCCGGATCTTCTGAATCCTTGCTTTATACCTGAGTTGTTGAATGATTAAGTTATTCGAATTGATCTTTGCAGATGGTAAATTTCCTGTTATTTTGTCAATGACTAAGAGTTCCACATTGATTTTGAAATTATTGAATTTTGATCTGATTGTTGTATGGGTCATGCGCGATGTAGTTGTTACACATTGATTTATTCCAACTATTGGCAAATTTATTGATTACAATTCTAAGCCCAATTCTCGACACTCTTGTCGGTACTATATGTTCCCCTGACCTTGAAGTTACCCATTATGTATTCGTAAGCAATCGGTTTCGCTCTAAAACATATAGTACATCGACCAAGGTTCTTTCTAACTAGAGTCCGTCCAGAAATAGGCCAAAATCTTTGGCGAATAATAGTGAGGGGTTAAAAAACAAAAAAGAAAAAGTCCTAATGAGGAAATGCTCTAACACTGATGTCTAAAAAACTGTAGGCACCTAAGAAAGAAAAGGTGTGAGAATCTTTGCTTCAGACCTAATTTACCAGGTAGTCTCCGGTGTTTGTGTTGTTAGTTTTCAGGTCCACTTTATATAAATAGAGGAAGAGGTATCTAAAACATTCGCTGTTACATGCGGTGATATTTTTCTTTCTAATGTATCGCATATGTACCATCGTTAAAATAGTTTTTCTAATGTTTTTCTGATACCGTAAAAATACACAATGTTATTTTAAAGATAATAAAGCTGGTAGCACTTCCCGTGACGGTGCATATGTAATGTATGTACCACTGAATATATAAGTTACATATATTAGCATATATACGTGTACAATGGCTAACCACCCCTTATGAGTTGCGCCCTACATAATGCCTCCTATAGTTTCCTTTTATTATGATGGATCTGCCACCGTTTACACGTTAATTATGCTTCCACAAATATTTCTTCACAACATCATGTTTTCTGCTTTCTCTCTCCATTTGGCGATCCTTTCCTTCTAGGATCTTCTACTTCCTTTACCCAGGTTGATCTAGATTCGCCTCATTTCTCTATTCCTCTTGGTTCTCATTGTAGTATGGAGTAAATCACTATTCCTTCCCGTTCCCTCCATATGTGTCCCAACCATTTTACTCTTTGCATTTTAATTTTTTACCATATCTTCTCCACTTAGTTCTTGTTGTATCTCATAATTCATTCTATATATATATTCGTTATTATAATTTCCTATTGGTCCTAATATCTCACTCATAACCTTTCTTTCAACTATCCTCAAGTCTTCTTTCTTTTTGTTAGCGTTTCAACAGTTTTTGTTTGTGCCCCAGATCCTTTTGGTAATGGTAGCAATATCATTAGCGTGTGCGATTATTTGACGTTCACTTGGCCTTAGATTTCCTTTATTTATATTTCTCAGTACGTATTCAAATGCTGGGTTAAATAGGCTCACACATTCTCATATTTGTTAATCTCAAGGCCTGTAGAAGTTTTCTTCCATTTACTACAAGCCTGTCGAAAATCTATAAACAATATCTCTATATTTATTTAGTCTTGATGTGCTTTTTCTCCATAATCTATTTGAAAATTTTTGAAAGTTAGCATAGGTACCGAAGATATTTTCGGACCTTAGAAGAACAAGAGTACCTTACTAATTTATGTCTTACGTTAGTCCCTAAAATTTGAATCTTTACTGCGGGTAAAAAGTACCGTGATACTTTCAAATATGCCAAAGTTATTTATTTTGTTGCTTCAGGATATTATGTTAATTATTTGCTATTGGCATGTTATACTTCACACCACTCAGACTTGAACCGAAATAAGTGGGCCCTGAAATTGGTAGAATGTCTCGCTTGATGAAGGTACTGGAAAGTAGAGATCGGCATTTGCTTATTTGAAGGCTAAGTGTCCAAAAGTGACCATATAGCAAACAAATCCGTAAAATTAATTCAGAAAATTAGGTGGTTCCAGTAGCAGACAATGCTTTCTTTCTAAACAACACATTAGTCTCGGCAACCTCCGCACCACACAGGTTTAATTTATTATATAATAATTAATCTGGAACGGCCGTTTCGAGGACACGAATGGTCCACATCATCAACCGATGACCGAATTATTATATAATAATTAAACTTGTGTGGTGCGGAGGTTGCCGATACTTATGTGTTGTTTACCATACTACGCCAAAGTCCTTGCTATCATTATTGATTATGGCCTTCTTCCTTCTTATGGACTTTCATTCAGAATCCAGTAGATGTAAGTAACCAAAATTTCCACCATGACGTATATTGAAACTTACTTAGGGATCATAAAAGATTCTTCTATGCATATGCAAAAACAATTTTGGGAACAATTTTGAGATTATGAAAAATATGGATTTTTGCTTTCTAGGAACGAGTTGAGAACATGATTCAATATAGAGACACCTACAATCACATAGTTCAATGCAGAGAGCAGAAAGAAGGGTTTGTTGCACACAATTGCTTACTATTTGCCTAATTAGAAGCACTGACCACATATGCATGGATAATAATGTTATACTGCCTTAGTTGTAACAGCTGAACTAATAATGGTCAGTCGTGTGTATTTGTCGATGTGTGATACACTGATGCAATACGTACACACACAACGGTGCATTGAAACCAGTACGAAAGCTTTGTGAGTAACAGATACAGACGCAGTTAGCTTCAGTCGACCGTAATGACCATGGCCCGTTAGGTATCCTTAGAGATCGAATTGGTTCAGAGGTTTACGACCCCCTTGAAATCGACTATTTGACGTTAGAGATCGATAATACTCAACCCTAGATTAAAAGGTAGCCTTGTATTGCTAGAAAAGTATTTCTGAACGAAAGTCAAACAATCAGAGAACATAGACACAGGGTTTTACGTTTGAGCATCCCTTTTTGATAGCATAGTTCCTGTAGCAAAGAACTTGTCTGTTGGAGCAGTGCGATGGTATATACATACCTTTGAAATATTTGTATACGTAAGGATACAAACAAGTACTAACAAACTCCGTGGATATATTGTACGCGTGAAAATAATATAAAAGAATAGATATGTTCTGAATCGATTTTCATTTGCTTTCCAGTTATGGCCTAATTAAAAAAAAAAACTAGTGTTCTTATAATTGGTCCAAATTTTCTTTTGTTTCGAAGTAAATACGACTTAAATAAAATAAAAAAAAAACCTTGGATTGACTACCTATGTAAAGTGAGAGGTCAGGTAAATTCTATATAAATCTTTTTCGCTTCTTGTCGCATATGACATAACAGCTATCTGAATGAATACTTTCGTAGACGAAGCATACAATGATTAGAAATCAGTGGCAATATTTTTGAACATTTGTTAAATGAATGCCATGATTAGAAATATATTAATGTGTTTTGTAATTACGTTATAAATTCAAAGCAAATGAAAAGCGAATAAGGGTATAAAATTTTTTTAGGTTACTCCCTCCCGACTCACCTGTATGTAACTCATAATTCCGGTATTCCATGAAACAACTAGTTAATACCGGTTTACGATAGTTAAATTATAGGATACTTTCGTTATTTTGTTGTATAGAATAGTTTTGTTTTAGTTATTATACCTACTTATAGAATACCTCGTTATTCTATAAAATAACGTAATTGTACAAAAAAAGGCAAAAAAAAGTAGATGGGAAGAAAAGTAAAATAAAATAAAAATGTTTTTAGTAACTGTCATCAGTAACATCTAATACAATAGCAGGTATAAATTTAGGATTTCCTCTGCCACGGTCTACGTAGGAAACTTACACGAACTGTTGAACCAATAGTCGCCCAGGCTTTTTTTATCAGAAGTAATTTTCGTCTTCCTCTCTTGTTAAAATTGTTAAGAACCTTGTTTAATGTGGCGCTATTACGTTCATCTATTGTCGTCTTTCTGTGGCACAACATCGTAGATTTTGAACTCATTCCTAGCAATCAGCGCAAAGCGAAATCCCACACTCTTTGTTTTAATTTTCTTCATTTTCTTTATTTTCACGTTCGACATTTTCTTTATCACTTTCTTCCATGTTTAGTTACCCAGTTTGTTTTTCCATGTTTTGCAGAAGTCTGTTCGAATAATCTTCATCCTCTGATAAACATATTATTTCCCTTGGCGAACAAAAACTAAACCACTTTTGTATCTAGACCAATCATTGCCTTATATTGATGCCCGAATAATAAACACGGTCGTTCATAAACTCGGCAAACTGCAAGCCTTTAGTACATAGTCCCATTGCAAAGTGGATGTCATAAAGCACATCAGGTAAAATCATCATTGGCGACGTAAAAGACCACTTCAGAATCTGCTTCTTTCATCGCCGTAATTACTTTTTCAATGTCTCTTACTACAAGTATATTATATGTTGCAGCAACTAATAATATACTAATCGTTTCGCCTTATTTTTATTAATCAAGTCCGTAAACCTTTGACTAGCTTTCCTTCATATCTCACTTCCTTCCATGGTAATTTGATTAAACAAACTCAAGCTGATACCATTTTTAAGCTTAGCAATGTGGTGAGACTGTTTATTGCACACTTTTGTCTATATTATATTCTAGGTAATAACTAATTGAAGTGTTAGATAGCAAACTATTCTATAACTTGGCTATTATAAATCGGTATTTTATAAAATGTTTTTATGAGTAATATACTTACCTTTAGAAAGAAAAAAAGTCGCTCATCAATTTACGACAATTTTTGCAAAATTCCGCTTTTTTCTTTAACGGTCGCCTTACACTCTAGAACGGCGGTCCAAAACATCTATTTCTTAAAGTTTTCGGTAATATATTCAAGAATATTTTATATCAACTAGAATCTACAAAATCATCGATATCGTTGCCAATCTGATTTATGTTATTCCCATTGTGCCATTTCCTCTTTATGGAGTACTGCGCCGAAATACTATATTGGTTCTGCTAAAGATATTCGTTAAAGCTAATATGTAAATGTTACATTTTATGCAACAATTTCATCATCTTACAAGATATCAACATGAAATGAATGAATTTATTTAAAATAACAACACGTTGGAATCTGTTCAAAGAATTTTTCAGTTTGGCTGAATATAAATGAATACACAGTATGTAACGTGGGCATTACAAAAAAAATTGGTAGATGTTCAACAGGATACAAGGAATCACGTTGCATACATGTATGAATTAAATTTTACTTAGTAGACTTCGACTTCGATGACGATCTTGAAGACGCTAGTTGGCATAAAACACTCTTAGATAATTATTGAATTATAGCTCCAGCGTGTAAAGCGCTTAAGATATCTGCCGTTAAAAGAACAGAGGCACTTCTCAAACATTTCAAATTATGTCAATTACCTCAAAAACTAAGATGGATATACGAAATATTGGTAAAGGTTGACATGAATTGGAAAGTGGCAAACAAAAGTGCAACATGTATCGTGCTCCGCAAGAATGAAATATAGTGTATATTTTAATATAAGTTTGTGTGTTTCTAATTTGCAAACTTCTGTAAAATACTCAAGAAAGGAATTATCTTTCACTCACAAGCTAAGTGGACAGGCTACATGGGGTCTCAGAGAACCACTAATGGCATACGTCCAACCTAATGTGTTTACTAACATATCACAGTTGGAATTCCTACTTTGGAACGAGGTTTCACGTTTTAACATATCCAGCGTGATGGCATTGAAATATTTGGTACAAAAACAACAAGAACGCTACTAATTCTGTGATGAACTGGCAATTGTAGGTGAAAAATTGAATATTCGCTACCAAACCGAATAATATAAATTCTTCCTTCATTAGGAAGAGTGGAGATTCATAGTGTACATCAGAGCGTGTTGCAGAGTAGCGATGGCACTGCATATATGCATCATCGATGATGCCGATAGTGAGTTCTTAATGGATTTTCTATGTATTTCCGACGTTAGGCGAGAAAGGCGGATAGGGAACTTCTCGGATAGAGCCATGCGAAATTTAGCAACCTTCAAACACGCAAAACTATGCCCCGGATAGGTAATTAACATTCCATTAAAGAGAACTAATTTAATGGAGATCGCTCGGTTTTAGGTCACATGTTAAAATGTACTGTCAGTTGATGTCTAAATCTCCCGAACTTCAATTTGGTATGGTTACTTTTTTAACTTTCTAATTCGTTACGCGCTGCTTATGAAAAGGAGTTATTTGGTTCTGCCGGTAAAGTAACTTCAATAGCGTGTTTTTCGTATTGCAGTTTCCAAGTTTATGTAAGTAAGTTAAACCTACTTGAAGAACGGAATTTCCGCCAAGTACGTAAGCTAGGGTAATAATTTCTCTAATACTAAATGAACGAGGGATCGAAGTTTATGAGTTAAGTATTGCTAATTTAATTTCGTTAGTATTAGAGCTTACAAAGCATTTAAATGAAACCTTGTTAGTTCATAATGTAGTGTAACAGTAAGAGTAACTTTTTTAACTTCCTAATCTTACATTAACGGAATGCGAAGCACCCTGTTAAGGCGCCATGTAAAGTATTTGGAATTTGAATATCCCGCCT
>CACRWG010005056.1:0-12045 GCA_902654985.2 Oryctes borbonicus
TCGTAGGAACAGATTAAACTTTAACAAATGAAATTAACCAGGCCTCCTCTTTTTAATAACATTCGCTTTTTTATTACAAGCACCCAAAGATCACCGTGTGTAGACGATGCTGTGTTCTAACACGAACAAAGAAAAGTAAGCCATACGTATGATATGTTTGTGTCTACCAGTTTTTTGTTTGCTCTGTTCCATGAATGATTTAGTGTAATAAGCAGAGTGTTGTATTACCTACAGGAAAGTAGTTTCTTACTTCCTTCGTTATAAATTAATGCAGCAACGGTTGCACATCCAATATATCCTGTAATTTCCTCCTAGCATACATTACAAGGCTTGAATACAAGCATCATGCATTCCGCGCTTAAATACGAACCTAATTACGAAGCAGTGGCCAGGTCACGCTAGTGTAATCAACGTCTCTATACTTCTGAAAATTAATAATGCACTTTATTGGCAGTCAGTAGGAGGCATTTTTTTGCTCGTTTCCCTGGGGAGTACGCAAGAAAACTAATTACATCGTTAAAATACGTTTGATTTTAGTCATTAAATATAATTTTTAACATGGTTTACATAAAGCAAAATATTGGCTTAATTGTTATAACTGGATAATGGTGTGTTCTAAAGGCTATTAAGAACTACGTCACTTTGCGGTAGGTTCTAAACCACCAAGGGGCCGAAGGAAATGAAAAGCCAGATAATCTGGCCGAAGAAACGGCGAACATGCCTTTCGTCGGTCTCGATCCCTTTTGAGATCTCCAAAACAGCTATATAGAATAAGCAAAGAGCAAAATATTGGCTTAATTGCTATAACTGGATAATGGTGTGTTCTAAAGGCTATTAAGAACTACGTCACTTTGCGGTAGGTTCTAAACCACCAAGGGGCCGAAGGAAATGAAAAGCCAGATAATTTGGCAAAAGAAACGGCGAACATGTCTTTCGTCGGTCTCGATCCCTTTTGAGATCTCCAAAACAGCCATATAGAATAAGCAAAGAGCACCTTAGGTTACTGACAAGATTTCTAATAGGCAATGTAGCCCTAAAATATCACTTATTTAAACTAGAAAAAGCCGAGGATCAAATCTGTCGTCCATGCCAAGAAGATCTGGTGGATCTGGACGACAGAACACGTTCCATGCAAATGTGTTGCTATCTGAATATCTGATGTAGCTCTGTACATACTGGTGGCAGCTAAACCCATCGTAAAATCTAACAATTATCACTTTTTGCCGTAGTTGTATAAATATTTTAACCAAGACTAGTTTCTCGGCAACTCTTAACATTTTTATAAATTTTGTTGCGCTAAATAATTCAGTTGCCGTACAAACTATCTGATAGTTCCTATTCTTATATTAATCTAATTAACTTTTGTATTTTAGTTTCAGCTTCTTGAGTCACTGATGATTTACTTGCAAGCAATTTCCCTTGATAAAAGCAAAAATCACAGTTTGGTAAATCACTAAATACAGCCATGTCCATATGGCGACGTTCAGGATATGTGAACTTCCATTCTGTATTCTTCTCATTTCAATTTAAATTGTTCCGCATATCAATGCAAAGGTATACACATACATCCACATTAGTATAATATTAGCCAACAAAGCGTTTCTGCTCCTACAAGACTCGGTCCTCGGTTTCGCCACGCTTGCGAAATAGATACAACGCTTTGCAGTTGCATGCATTATTCAAAATACTTTCGCGAACAGGCCTCGCGCATAGAAAATTCATCCGAGAAGATCGAATCAGCTTCTGAAACCTTTCCCGACGACGAAAATACATAAACGCGCGCAGAAGAAGTGATTGATTTCGGCGAAAGGCGATAGAAAAGAAGAAGCGGAAAAAACGGTTAAAAAGATTTATTTTCGTTTATACAACGCGCGCAGAGAACGTTTTCGAGTAGTTTACCGGATCGATTGTCATGGTACATGTGTTAAACATGCCTTTTTATTACCAATCGATTACTGGTTCCATCTCGTTCGACTAGAATAAACACTCGTCCTCCTCCTACTCCGAAAGCTGCACCAGTGTGTATCCCACACGAAAGTGGAAAAAGGCGAAAACGTGTGATATATTTCAGCGTGTAAAACAAACAAAACGATTTTGAAAATTACGCCATCGATTGTGTTCGTTGGAGGCGTTGTATATTTCTATTCGGTGATAAATGAGGTGGCGTAGATGGCTCGAATATTGCTTGTTTGTCTATTTTTTAACCTTCGAGATTGAAATGCGATTTCGAAGTAAACGATCGGTTTCCCAATATTGCGATTAAATATTGAATAAAAACTAAAGCTTCGGGCATTTCCTGAAATTTTTAAAAGATTAAACGCACATCAAACTTTACAACAAATAAATATATGTGCGGTGAAGATTCTCAATCCAGAAACAGATCTCAAATACAGTCCCTGGTTAGAATATTAGAGCCATCCACAATTTCTTTAAATTTTTTTTTTTGCAGGTTTCTTAAAAAATGAGTCGAGAGTGAATTCATAAAGTACAAATTTTAAATGCAACAAATCCCAATTATCACATCATTATTGCGTGTTGTTGTGATTCGCATTTTCATAAGCCAAAACTACCTAAATCTTATCCCTATTAAAATATGATTTACAACATATTTCTACTTAATTAATATCAGAGTGCCACGCCACTGTTAGTTAATAAGCATCTCTTGCCAACCATCATTTCAGCATATTCCACTGGAACAGGGGTGGCGGTAACAGCAGTAATTTTATCAGTACGTTCTCCTCCTTGCGCCGCCGTTCCCTTGGCGTTGGATTTCAATATTATCACCTCGCACTGGAACCGTTAATGTTCATAATGAGACGGGAGTTGCCGGCACCGCTATTTTACGTTAATGGCTTTCGTAAGATTTTAGCATCTATACGTTTGTACCTTACGCTTGTGACTTATTATATTACCGACATCAATTAAACATAATCTATCAATGGGATCCTCCGTAATATAACAGTTACTCTAGCAATTTAGCAGGAATTTTTGTTGGTGTACCAAAATGTAAAGAAGCGCGTATTACCTACGTGTACATGCACGCATGATATTCTTTGACTAAGAATAAATTTTTATGGTTTTTTTAGACAAGGAATATCAATATTTATTATTATTTTAAAAGTGTTGAATTCAAATAGTGGCTATTCCCATACAATGTGTCCACAAAAACCGCCGCTAGAAACACATCAATAGATCCATTAGCATCGTGAGCCTGTAATACAATTAGTCTAGAATAAAATATACTGTAACGTTATAAAACGAGAAAAATTGATCCTTCTAAATTAACTAATTAATTAAGTTAAAGTCCGCGACCTTAATCCCAGTAAAAACAAACAATAAGAAATTCATGAAACTCCCCTTTCACAGCGTATCGAAAGGCGTGAGTAAGATTTTAAAGGGTCAAAATGTGAACCGAAAATTAAAGAAAAGTCAGCAATTTATAAAATTGCATGCAGCGATTGTAATAAAGCTCATATTGGTCAAATGAAAAGAGCGATAAGCACCAAATTTAAAGAACATATCAGGTGTTATCGTTACGGTAGATTGGACTCGTCAAGTGCAGCACAACAGATAAACGAGACCGGGCATAATATTAAATTAGAAAACTTGAAATTGATTAAGAATGTAACTTCGCAGCGAGAATTAGACGTGTACGAGACGTTTTCCATAAAAAGTAACAAAAATCTGATGAACGTTGTCGTATTCAGTTCTATTTAATCTATTGTGGTAAGGCTTGCAGATTTTTACGTCTTGGGCTACAGTAAAAGAAATCTTCCCCGTCTATCTGTTCGTGTTTTTCGCATGTCGTAGTTTTAAGGCATGTAGGTGGCAAAAGCAGGTACTTGTAAATAATAATTTTTCTCGAATGTAGGGATAGTAGCATGTTAGTTTTAGATATTTTCTCACATCATTCGGTCAGCGGTTGAGGATGAGGGCCATTCGTGTCCTCGAAACGGCAGTCCCGGATTAATTAATTAAACTTGTGTGATGCGTAGGTTGCCGATACTTATGTGTTGGTTAACTTAATTATTCGCATATCTATTGTAATATTACCTAAATGTTATTAAATATTAAAATATGGATACTTATAGATTGGTTACAAACATGTCTACGAGCATAGTTCTTCGTTAAATTCTGGGTGTTCTCAACCTTACATAGTGAAAAATCCTGTAAAACATATACTTACCATACATTCCATCATCCAATCTAGTAAATACGCTAAATTAACGCTTTTAAAGGACTCTCAGCATACCACCTAATGAAGAATTAAAACGTCAGCTCACTCTATCAAAACATATATTCTATTCTGTGAATACGCGAAATTTTAACCGCGTTTTTCTAAAGTATGACTCTGGGTCTATATGTCAATTGGTAGACACTTCTCTGAAATTATAGCTATAGCGTAAAAACTGTTAAATCTCTATTTACTTTTAAATAATTTACGATGATCTCGTTTAGATCCGTCGTAAAACCCTCGCTCACTTTTTTATGGCCGAAAAGATTCTGTATTTCACCATATCGTCGTACAAATGCAGCAGAAAAATGTTGTGGGCTATTCGCTTCCTTCTCACGCAATTTCACCTGTCAGACACTGGGAGCGTAATATGAGAAGCAACGGATAAGACGTGCTGGAGAAGCTAAAATGGTCAATTTAAGTAAAATTGGTGATATTTAAATGATTTAACCTTTTGTATCCTGCCTATGGATTAGATTTAACGCTGGCGTAAATAGGAAGATTTTTTAGACGTTCGGAATAAATGTACCATTCTTTCTAAATTAAATGCAAATCTGAGCTTCGTAAACCTTCTTCTGAAAACGTGAGAAATATGGTAATGCGTGCCCTCAAAAATTAAATAAGTGGAAAAAGAGTCGTATGGATACAGTGATTAATACTGATGTAGTTCGGTCATACAATAAAAATCTATTATATCACACTGTATACAATTATTAATACATAAAATTAGAAAAATATTAAGCATACACTCTTTTCTAAGGGATTAAAGCCATAAATTATTATGTAAAGTAGAAATATTGCGACAACCACAATAAAGTCCCTTTTATTATCATTCTAAGAATTTCTCGGAAGTACCGATCTTTTGAAACGGGTCGTTTGGGGATTATTAACGAACAATACATTTAGGAAATATACCGCAGCATCACTCTTGTTTATTTATCACAGGCGTAAAGATATAAATTTGCTTCATTTTACTGTTAAACGTGCGTTGGTGTGCATCTGTCGTTTTTGCGCGAAAGTTTTAAGAAAATTTACTTCAAAATGGCACATGGCAAGCCTATCAGTGTAGAAAAACGTTCACGCATTATTACGCTGTTTGAAGAAAGATATTCGGGGCGACAAATTGCTGAAAAAATAAATATGAGAAGTTCAACAGTAAATAACATCATAAAGCGATATCGGACAACTGGAACTATAGAAAATCGTGTTCGTCCCGGAGCATCTAGGAAAACAACAAAAGCTGAAGATTTGAGAATTGTATTATTAAGCAAACGCAATAGAAAATTAACAGCGCCACAAATAGCAGCCGAAGTCAATCGCGGCCGAGAAGAACAAGTTTCGGCGAGTACGGTAAAACGTCGACTTCAACAAGCGGACCTTCATGGACGCATTGCCATTCGAAAACCCTTATTACGTCGGGGTAACAGAGCAAAACGGCTACAGTAGGCCCGTTCTCATCTAGATTGGCCGTTAGATGATTGGAAACACGTGCTTTGGAGTGACGAATCAAAGTTTGAAGTTTTTGGGCAAAATCGACGAGTTTATGTCCCAAGATCTAAAACCGAAAAGTGATCCCGGACTGCATTGTGCCAACGGTGAAGCAAGGGCGTAGTTCTGTGTTAGTGTGGGGATGTTTCTCCTTTGCTGAGACTGGATATTTATGCAGAGTGCAGGGTGTAATGAGGAAGGAAAATTATTTTGCAATACTCCAGAATCATGCAGTGCGATCAGGATTGCGTATAATAGGCCGTAACTTTACATTCATGCACGACAACGACCCAAAACACACTGCGTTAGTGTGTAAGAACTATCTAAAGGAGCAAGAAGAACAGCACACCCTGAAAGTAATGACATGGCCCCCACAAAGCCCATATTTGAACCCGATAGAGTTGTTGTGGGATGAACTGGACAGGAGGATCCGAAAAATATGCCCAACTTCACAAGAACATTTACGAAATATTCTGCAACATGAATGGATTAATATTCCACAATCCGTTTTAACAAAACTTATCGAAAGAATGCCTAGAATAGTTCGAGCGGTGATTAACAGCAAAGGAGGTTTTTTCGTTGAAAAAAAAAATAATGTTCAGTATGTTATATTATGCCAGAATAACTTTTTATTTATTTATTTTTGTCTTTTTTACCTGTACATACAATAAAATTGCATTTTGTTTTTAGTTTCGTTTGTTTCTGTAACCTTTTCATGTTTTTTACTAACCGACCGAACTTCTTTGAACGGCAGTGTACATATACATAACCGTATACGAATACCAATGCAATCCAGTAAAGCATCATTAATCAAACTCACACCGAGTGGGAGACAATACTTGTATTATGCGGCGATTTGTAACATTGATTGGCTTGGTATAATTTACAATTATATCTCCTTTGAGTTTAATTCAATAACATAACCTTTATATCTGTTACTCCGATTAGACCGCTATAAATTTCACAGTACATTGTTATAAATACTTCCACTACTACATTAATTTAATTCAAAGTGCTTATCTAAATATAACGAGCACATTTAGTGTAAATTTGAACTTGAACAGTTTTCCTTGCTTTTACTACGAGATATAATTAAAATGCAAGGCGGCTACACGTTACCACTAGAGATGCTCCTTCAGTAAATTTACAGTATTTATCGGATGAAAGATCAAAGAATTGCATTCACCTGAAAGACGCCGTTACAGAATGCTGATAGTTCTTGCAACGCATTCCGTCATGCATTTCAAGTTGTGCACTTCGCTCTTATAGTTCATTATCGCAAATTTAACCTGCGCTCGTTAGATGTGAAATGTACTTAAGTGACATAGTGTTTGGGTGAAAAAGGTAGAATAGAATCCATTTGACCTAGTGAAAACAATCCAAGAGAGTTGACGTACGTGAATGATTATTTTTTTAGTATGTAGCAAGGCTATTTTATTGGAAATATTTAAGTCTGAATGGAGTTTAGGACGCTGAGTCAGTTTTAAATAAAAATGATTTCTCACTTACCTCACTTCTTAAAATACTAATTAATTTTATAACTGTATTTGCAACTGACTGAAAAGAAAATGGCACCTAAGTTTTCCTGAGCGGTATTTTGAAGGAAAACATAAAATTTTGTTGATATATCACGCTTATACACAAAAAAAAATATAGATTAGCTCTGCAATTGTCGCTAATACCACTACAGACAGTTGCAGAATCCGTGCTCCCGATGACTCCCTTTCAAATTTTTGGAAAAGAACGTGGTGAAACAATCCAGGGTAAAAGGCTTTTGAAGGAGTTAACAAAATGATATATTTCTTCAGGTAGAATCATTGTAGCTGATAACTAGAGATGACAAAGGCAGTTGAAATAATTACTTTTTTGCAGCGACTAGACAAACTCGTGTTCTGTCGACTCTCGGGGAAACCAGTAGGCAACACGAATCCGTTCTTATGAGACGAATAAACACGAGTCTGTCTAATCGCTGCAAAAAAGTAATAATTTCACCTGCCTCGGTTATCCCTGTACATTCCTGAGTTTGGTTTCCTGAAAAACGAACTGACCATTGTGTCTTATGCTCCAAAGAAAAATAAGGCTGTAAAAAAGGCCAGCAAGGACACCACTTCTAATTCTATTTCATAGTAAAGCAAAAGGCGGCGTTGATACCATAGGCTAGATGTTAAGAAAATACTTCTGCTAACGCCAAAGGCAAAGATAGCTTTGCGCTTTTCTATGATGATAATGCAACATTTGTGGCAGCTAAAGAATTTGGCCTAACTTCACGAGCTACTGATGCACGTCGTCTTTTTATAATCGATTTGGCAAAGCAGCTTGTACGCTCACAAATTGAGCAACGTGAGAATAATGCGCAGGTAATGAATCATTTTGGACCTCGTTCTGGTAGGAAATTAGATGTTCGTGTACGTAAAATATTGTTAAATTAAATCCAAGATGAATGAAACAGACATATGTTTTTTGTAAAGGAGCGCATCATATTGGTGGACGAATATTCTTTGGAGCGATGAGCACAAAAATACTCTGTATATTAACAATTGTGACGGAACATCTTCCATACTTTACATACAAAATTAACCATCAAGGTCCCAGTACTATGATAAGGGCTGGTTCTATTTGATTTTTATTAGTTTATTAGCCAACATCAGGTTACCCATCCTACACATGGAAAAAAATGCCGCTAGGGATAACGACCTAAAATATTCAGCGAGAATGTCCAAATTCGTTTAACAAAAATAATATTAATATAATATCTTGGTCAACCCGATAGAAAATTTATGGGTTGATGTGAATAATAAAACACCTAACAATGCCGCCCAATTATGAAAGGTAGTGCGCTCTGTTACTCCATAGGAGAAATCCCAACGGCTAGTTGATAAAAAGGCTTGTGTGGATGACGTGATTATTCTTGATAATCCTTTGTTATTCCATTTTGCCTTATTTCATGCGGATTTCATTAATCCAGCTAAGAAAACACATTATTATTGTTGCTAATTTACAAATAAACTAATATGTACATACTGAATATTGTACTCCTAAAAGTCAAAATTATATTTTCCATTGCGTTGATCACACAACATCTAAACTAAACATACATGAGACACGCACAGAATAGAATATTAGAGAGGAATAGCAAGAAACGCATCACACTTCGCTTTGCCCTGAAAAAAGAATTTGAGTGGCTTTCCACGAGCAATCTCACGCGCGAAGATACGCCTTTCGAAGCCAAAGGAACGGAATGAAATGGGATATTTGAATAAATTTCAGTTTGTTTCGGGATCCAGGAGATTTGCGAAAATTTAAAATTTAAAATGGATCGTTTGCTTTTTGCGATTTCAATTTCGTTTCGAGATTTCCGAGTATTTCCGACGAGCAAACAATATAATCTTCTATAATTGAATCAACTCTAAGTAATAGAATTGTATAAAACTAAACGAGATTTTGGAAATTTATGTTAGGTGATTTTTTTTCGTAAAGAGGTTCACGCATTTAAAGATATTATTTGAACGAGTAGCTTCACAATTGCCTTAAATTTCTCTTTCCGTGTCTGGCCGTTAAAAAATTTTAATTAGTACAATAATTGCTTATAACTCCTAAACTACGCAAGGTACAGGGACACCTGATATACATCGCATCGAGTTACCATTGTCTTCGGTATAAATTAATACATTGCAAAAGAAAAAAGAAAAAAAAAAAGCAAAATATCTAAAAACCAATTGATTATAGAGGTAGGGAACCTTAACATAAATAATAATGATAGAAGCTCCAACATCCACTATGTGCAGACGCGTGTTTCGCTATAATACGGCTCATCAGTGCGCATTTGTGGAAGATCTGCCGCCTTCCTTTCGTGTATGTATACGAAAGTAAAGATTCTCTAATCACTAAAAATGTCGAAATTAATAGCAATAACGCCCTCTACAGAAGTAAGCAAGTTAGTAATGCGCCACGTTCAGCAAAGGTAGCAGGGTTAAATTATGTTTAAGTACTAGCTTATTGTCTGTTATAAATTTTCAGAACTAGGCTAAGATGCTAACTTCGCAAACTTTTAATGAAAGGGGTGTGTGGATCTTAGCTGTTCCCAAAATAATAACGCTATAATCTAGCTATCTAAGCAAAATTAGTTCGGAAGGAGAGTTATTGTTTGCAACGTTGTTTAATTTAAATAATTTATTTTATCAATAGTTTGCTAGAATAACACCTCTAGATACGCATCTTCGTTTTATTGTCGCGGTTACTAAAGCTACTATATTAACCTCCTGACAGGAACAGCAATTTCGAACGTATAATTTGTTTTCGATTTAAGTAGATGACTATCAACCGTACAAAAATAAACTTTAGAGTTTTCGTATGCACTAAATTTGATTCCGTTATAAATTTTATATCCTACCGCTATAAAACTTTAATGAACCATCCGCGGCTGTTTCAGTAATTATTTAACTTTTTTATAACCTCAGGATTGATGAGTACGTATACATTTTAGAGGAAGCGTATATTATGGGGACGTAACGATTTTTATAACAATTTTAGTGCAGAATAATTTATAGGTATCTGCTGTTCGAACATTTTTTTTGAAGCAATAGAGTTTAGAGAGAGCAATAAGCGCGTACTACGGTTGCCACCTTTTGTATATGATCGATGAGGACAAGGTTAATCTCAAAATAAATAACTAAGTAACAAAATCTGAAAAAATTGTTCATTAAATCTGCTGTATATTACCACTTTAATAAATGCTGCAAGAATCATTATTTATTTATTTATATAGCAATGAAAGAAAGAATATATTTCGAGGATTTTTATTATTAGACGAGGATTAGAGAAGAAAGTATCTAAAGTGCATGTAAATATTTAGCACCCCTGGGAAAACCCAATATTATTGATACTATGGAAACCGTATGAGGAATGTTCACATTCGCATTGTTATAGTCTTTTATTTTCCAGAGGTTTTAGTACAAATCTGGTATATATAAGTGTTCTTGGAGAATGCTGACTTGTAACCTGCTTAGAAATCAGAAGAAGTATGTAATAGTTGCGATTGATTTTTTTTAGTTGTTAGTTGTGCCAAACACGTGAAACGGATAAAGAGAACAGGTGCGCAAGAGATGCTGTACAATATACACTACCCGACAAAAACATAGACGCCGTATCATTTCTATGTACGAAACAAAGTTTATAGACATTATATAAAATGTAAATGAGGGTTATTAATACTTGTTATGTAAATAGTCCATTTATAGATATTTCTGGGTATTTATTGCCTTATGAGGGGTAATTGAGATTTTCCCAGATCAAAGTAGGAATTTTAAATGCGACAAAAATTTAGACCCTGTGCATTTATTATATTAATATAAGCAAAAAATGGTTTAATTTGATACTTCTCTTTATATGCAGCGGTTGTGCTGGTAAAGTGTACACATTTCACCGCGAGAAATTATATTTTATAAAGTGTTTGCAATATGGGTAGAAAAAAGCAATTATCCTTGATAGAAAGTGGTAAAGTTCTAGCCTGGCACCAGGATGGTGTTAGTAAGAAGGAAATTACTCGTCGGTTACGAAGAAGCGATCATTCCGTTAGAAATTTCCTAAAAGATCCGGAAAATTACGACAAACCAAAAGGCCGGGGGCGACCGAAAGCTGTATGGTAAGTGAGCGGGATAAACGCATGATATTGCGGTGTACATCCAATTCTTCTTCTTCTCCGAGAGTTATTGCAGAACAGGCGGGGGTACAAACGCACGTGCGTAATGTTCGAAGGATTTTAAAGGCGTCACCGGTAATATCACGGAAGAAAATGTTGAGAAAGCCGCTACTTTCGGCGAAACACAAAGAAGCGAGGTTGAGATTTGCTGAAGAACACGTATCCTGGAAGAAACAATGGGAAAAAGTTATATTTTCCCATGAGAAACGTTTCAATTTCAACGGACCGGATGGGTACTCGCATTATTATCATGATCTGAGAAAGGAACCAAAAGAGAAAATGACCAGACAATTAGGGGGTGGATCTGTGATGATATGGGCAGCGATTGGATTTCGTGATAAAAGTGGGATAGTGTTTTGCACGAACAAAATGACATCTGTGACGTATAAAGACTTATTGCGTGACAATCTTCTACGTTTTGGAAACCAATGGGCCGGGCGCAATTTTGTTTTTCAGCAAGATAACGCGCCAATTCATAAAGCAAACACCATTACTGAATGGTTTAAAGAGAAAAAGATTAAAACTTTACAGTGGCCGGCACGGTCACCAGACTTAAACATTATTGAAAACATGCGGGGTGAATTGGCACGTCGCGTTTATGGCGGAGGCCGTCAATATTTCACGG
>CACRWG010005057.1:0-12003 GCA_902654985.2 Oryctes borbonicus
ATTTCAAAATTGTTTCAGTATCGTTAACGACAGTTATTTCTACGTGTTTCAGTTTCTCTTTTACAGGGTAACATTGAAAAAACTACAATGCATAAGATAATAAAAAGATCTTATACATTAATGTCCGTAAGCGTTTTGCTTTCAAGATACAGGATATTGAAAGTTCGAAGTTTTTCTTTTTTTTATTTATTTCTCTTCGATATCTCATAAAAAAAAAGAAATGACTACTTGGTCGACGTGAACTTTAAAAATAACAACATAATATAACAAGGAAAAACTTGTTCTTGGATTCACTTTTCTAATCTCAACGTTAATGATCGAAATTTTTGAGAAATCTATCAGCAGACTCCATAATTCTGTCCCATAATTGCCTTAGATTATTTAGTTTTACGGCGTACACTTCATTTTCCACGAAATCTTAAAATGAAACGCATTTTTGCAAAAATTACCCTGCTCTTTGGGAAAAGCGAGCTGGCGCGCCGTCATACATGTAGCACATTCTTTGAATAATATTCGTTGGGACATTTTCTAATATAGTGTGCCGTTTATCTTCTAAAAAATGTCGATAGAGTTTGCCTATCAGTTGATTGGGTAATTGAAATGGAAGTAATTGTCGATTGTACCTGTCCACCTGTTTTGGAAGTTAATTGAATTACGTAATTAAATAAAAAATAGCTAATTAGCGTGGTAACTAGTTACATTCATTCAATTAATTTGTTATTGAACCTATTCCTATTCCTATTATTCCTATTATTGAACTTATATATAAACAGTTATAATTACACAATACTGTAATTGAAATCAGCAGTTACAATTATAATTACGTAATTAAAACTAGCAATTACAGCTTACAGTTACAATTGTAGTAATCGAACGTAATTAGCTATTTTTTGGGCGCATGTTAATAAAAAAAAATCTATACTTATATTTCTCTATTACGGTTTGATGGGGGTTTCCATCTCTTCAATAATGCATATTATGTAGGTTCAAAACACCATCGCGACTAAAACTTGCTTTATCGGCGAACAGGATTAATGGCAGAAAATTTTGCAGTTGATTTTGCAACCGCTCGCAATATTGTACAGGGAGTAAATAGTCTTGTCCTAATAGGTGATAAATGAAGTGGGTCTCACTGATTCACCGTATAAAGGAACTTTTGCTTTCTTGAAACAGCCATCTTCTCCCGAACCCCGATGCACGTCAATAAATATTCCAGCATTAGGAACATGTTCTAACAGGCATTTTACTAGGTAGATGCGTTGAGCTTCGGAAGAATTCGAACGAGCTTTGCCATAACACGTCATGTCCCTCCATTTTTCAAAGCATTAAAAAAAAACGACAAACAACAGAATCAAACAAAAGCGTAATTAGGAAAACGACAAAATTTATTGATAAAGTTAATACGATTTAATTAAAAGTTAATTATAATAATTAAAGTAATTAAAGTAATACAATATAATTTTATAGCCAAGTACAGGTAATCGTTTTTCAACGCCTTAAAGACATGATAATATTTTAATTATATCCGAAACTAAGATACACTAACTTTGGTTCAAGTGTATCTTTACAATCGGGGCAAATTTTAATTTTCTAAAAAAAATTTAAGAGCTTGGATCTTTAAAACAAAGAGCTTACGAGCATTAGTGTATAAGACCTGTTTTTATTATTTTATGGCCCTCTATCACGTGTAGTTTTTTTCAATGTTACCCGATATATTTACTAACGTTTTATTTTGTGTCACATTCTCTTCAAATCAATACGACATTTCCACGCCATGGTTAAAAAATATCCTCATCCCCCGCTATCCACATTTGGTAACACAATGATATGAAGGCACTGATTTTTTTTTTGCTCTTTAAAATTTAGGAATTCCGGCTTTTAGGAGTTTCCTATTTATTCAATACGCCGTTCTAAAAACGTTTTGAAATGTAAAATATGCTATACCTTCAAAATATTATCCATTACTTCATCACTGAAGTTCTAAGGAAATGACGACAAAAAAAAATCAACGTAAAACCTAAATTGCACGGGAAAAATCAACTCTCTGATCGCGTTATTTAGGAAAACTTTTACCGTCTTTCCCTAACCCGTAATAACGGAAATAACCGTCCGCGGTGGATAATAATGCTCAATTCGGTATTGCACTTGGTCACTAAGCATCGAGCACGAACTCTCTCGGGTGTCCGTTATTTTTCTTTAATCGCGCCCCAACAACGGATCGATCGGCCCTTCCCTCCTTGATAGAACGCGATGGAGGAGAACTTTGTTCGCGTCGAACAGGTGTTATCGAGGCAAGGATGCGGCGTTCGTGTCTTCCACTTCGTCCATTCACGAGAGCGGGTGATGCGGTAGGTGTTCTTCACTCGGAGGTCAATTGAAACGCTGGCATACTACGTTGTTCGACGTGTTACAGCTCTAAAGTTTACCCTCAACTTGTTTGACGAAGCGGTCTTAAGCAAACTCAAATCCTACTCTATTGATGTCAAACTATGGCGCGCAGGTAATGCATTTTTAATGGCATTTCGTATGCACGTAAGGAGATTATACGAGGTGAGACTACGAGGGTGCCCTGAAAAGCGTCAATTCCCAAGATGAAGATGACGTTACTCGGCGAGAATATTGTGGTAATATAAGTGCGCGTGCATTGAACATTTCAGCCATGTTGAACGGTCAATTATTTGTGCCAGTCGAACGGAAGTAATCAGTAAAAACGGAGGAAATCGAATATCGACCTGTAATTAAATTCTTGTGCAAATTGCAGTCGAGATTGATGCTGTTTACGGGGAATCTGTCCACAACGAAACGCTGGTCAGTTGAATTTATACGCAGTCATATCAGTTTGATTGACGATGAACGTTTAAGACTGCAACCGCAGCAGATAGCATCGGAAAAGTTCACCAAATGATGCTAGACAGATGTCTGATTAAAAGAATAAAGTTAGAGAAAATGTGGGCATCTCGAAAGGACATGTTTGTCTTCGGCATGGATGACGCGCTTGCTTACTCAGGACGCGAGTGAATATTTACAAAGGCCTATTGAAACGGTTTGAGTGAAATAAGTCGAGGTTTTGGCGTTGAACAATAAGCGTAGATGAAACATGGATACACCAGTACACTCCTGATCCCCAGGCAAAGACTGTTCCATTGGCCGCGAAAGCGATGGCGACTGTTTTGGTATAGTCACGGAGTTTGTTTTGAGTTGCATTAAAACAACGCACTGTCTCACACTTCAACGGTCGCTATGATAAAAAATCACGAGTAGCCTAGCCCGGAGGTTTTGGTCGGAGGACAGAGATTTTCATCGAGGGAGAAGGTGATCACAATCGTTAAGTTGCAGACTTTTCAGATTACCATCGTAATTACTCGTGAGGAGTGCTGGAGGTCAGATTATTAAGCTTCACGTTAGACAATGGGAATTAGTTGCAACACTTTTACTACTTTGAGTATAAATTCAACTGATTTATTATTGCGAAATCATTTCGGTTGACACCTCCAAGCAACAGGTATTGATTTTTAACTGCAGATATAAATCATAACCTCGGCAGCGCTTAGTATGTAAAGTGTTCCATGACTTTGTTACTATCACCCTCCCGCCGTAAAGGCTAAGATGCAAAGGAACTGGCGGAGGTCGGCTATCAGTTTTGGGGAACCAGATTCAAATCCGGGGCTCGCAACTCTCGGAAGAAGGTCTTTCCTTGGTTTTCGTTACTTCAAATTTGGTGAATATCTTACGGGCGCACGTAATTATTGTGTGTTCTGACTCGATCCGTTAACTTCTTTGATTGTTTCCTTTGTTGTACCTTCTCCCTTCATCTTAAGACTTAAGACTCCCCTCCTTGACTTCTTGCCCTTGGCTTCCCTCTGGAGCTGTATCAGTAGTATTCTTGTGCAATATTGTGTGGTTCAAAATTAGATTATACCGTACAAATAAAATTACTTTTTTTTTAATCAGGAACAACAAACAACCATTTGGAGAAAAAAAAATCCCCATGAGGATTCCTACGTAATTCACGAATCCCCGACTGTAGGCAGATAGGTGGGAAGTTAGGTAATCGGCAGGAACAGGTTTGGTTAATTAGACAAGCGTCTAACGCTAAGAATAATGGAGGAACAATTTACTTAGACTTAATTTCGTTCCACCGCAACCGGCACCCATGTATACCCCTATAATATTACGCCTTTTTATGCCTCGCCTGTTGATGGTTTGTTCGACTCGGCGTTAATGGAGTGCGCCAGTCGAATATTTACGACGGTGGCGTGGCGTCGAAGGGTGCCGCGGATAGTAAAAGCGAAGAAAGCGAGGCATCGAGCTAACCGCTTTACGATACCCATTAAGATTTATTCGTGCTGTTTCGCTTCTCATTTCTATTACGCGTCGTATGCTACGCGGGGATCAAACACCTATTTTCGGGCAATGGCCGAAAATAACTTCCGTTTCTCATTTCAACTTTTACGTGCGTAATTACGTACACCGAATGCGAAATCGATGAAGATGGTAATGGGTATATTTCAGGACGTCCGTGCATTAATAGTTCTTACCGCAATAAATTGTGAAACGATGTCAGCGAGTCAAAAAAATAGGTTTACTATTCCATTGTTAATTTTATGGTGATTCACTCACAAAGGAAGTAGGGAGAGAAGCGCAGTGCGCGCTTTCAGAGTTTGATGAAGCTTTGATTTGTAGACCTTATAAGACCCAGAAGTAAAATATCGGTCTCAGTTTCGGCTGTGAATCGAGTTTTGAAAATCGGAGGTGTCTGCGTTTTTCATTAATTATTTTTTATTAGATGTTGCTAGAAGTTATAAGGAAATACATTAAACTTAATACGATATGGGCCTAACGGGCGTGACTCTCACGCCCTTTCGTCTTTGTACAGGCGAGTTTTTGATTTTGTGATGATTATATTTACTAGGACATAGCATTCAAAACGGACCCAGGCTTTTCTGTCAAAGTAGCCATAAATTTGAAAACACTGCATATGGATTGAGAGTCGGTCCTATGGTCGCACCTACTTACTATATGCGGGGCGGTAAAGAGGATATTTGCTCATTGTTCAAATATGTATTATGTCACAGCTTTTAACAGAGTGTCGTAAAAGTGACGCCCGTGCTTCTGGGATTTGATTTAGGGGGTTAAAAGAAATCGAAAATGAAGAATGGAAAGTTTTCCGTTTAACTTTTGTTATCAAGTTATCAATAAAAAACAAAAACGATAATGATAAAGACATCAACTTTGAACAAGTTATTTTCCACATTTGCCTTTACAAAATGTTTTCAAATAGATTGCCTGAGTTTGTTGCCTTAGTTGAAGGTTCACAACAGGTTCGCGGTAAATGTTTTGTCCACCTTTTCCAATCCACCACTCAGAGAAATTTGCTTTCAAGATGAGCCGATTCCATCACGTTGGAATCAATAATTTAATCTAGTTGCTAATGGAACTTCATCGAGTAATGGTTGTGGTGAGCTGCCATTTAAAAATTGAAGGGCCCCCAAAGGGCCGTTTCTTTTTAGAAATCCATCATCAAAAGCTCATTAAATCATGCAAAAACCACGAGAAGTTCTTGAACCAAAACATCATATACATACATGTACTGTACAAGTATCTTGACGCCGGTCCAAAATCATACCAATTTACGACATTGCGAGTATTTATTGAGCTAAAGCACCTTGATTGGCGAAGATTTTAGACTAATTTTAAGTTTTCCGTGCTCTTTTGAGCCGAAAGTGAAGATTTTCATTGAAACCGAGGCGATAGTACGAAAAAATTACACCACCTGTACTCTTCGCGTAAGTTTTACAATGAAACACTTGTCACTACAACACAGCGTTAATTATTTTTTACGTGGTGACGGCCCAACGAGGTACTCATGTCATATCCTCAGGAAACTTTAATGTGTGTATGTAAAATGTTTCACGAAAGAAATTCTCGTTGTCAAATTAGTCCAAAATACATTATCCACTGTATGTTACAAAATAATTAAAAAATTAGAAACATCAAAATTTTCTGGCTTGCGGAAATAAATTAAATTAACATCATACTCGAAACTTTACGGAATAAAGTATTCCTATCGTTAACATCAATTTTATTTTTCAACATTTTTCACATCACCGATAGGTACCTATATTGTATGTGTTAGAGGATGCCTAACGGTTATATCATTACGCCAGCGCGGAAGTCTGTTCCTTTAAAGGCTGTAAAATATCCATCGACAATGCGCTTAACATCTTCCTCCCATCGTAAAATGTTTATCCTCGGGCAATTTTTTTCAGCCTGCGGAAACAAATAAAAGTCATAAGCGGCGAAATGGGGAGAACGTGGTGGATGTGACATAAAATCGGGTTCATTGATTTCTGAAATGAAAACGATGCTTGCGGTATACGCGGACAATAATCTCTTTCATCGCTAAAGCTTCGCCTTATTGTTTCGCCGTTATTGTTTCGTTCGTCCAAGACATGTAACATATACTATTTATTTTTGAAATATCTATACCGTTGGGCAGGAATTTTATTATTGTAACGTGGCTCTTTGCGATCTATGGTATAAGGCTTATGTGGTTATTTTTACAGTAGATCTTGGGCTTTACTTTTCTTTTTCTGATTAAATATTAATTCGCGCTCATATATTGGTAGGAAGTAAGGTGCACATGTTGAGTTATCGTGATCGAATTTTTCGGATTTAGTCGCCAATTCACATAGCAAATATTGGATAACGTAAGTGGAAAATAAGTCCATCATTCCAAAGTATCTAGTAGTGTGCAGCTAGGAAAACTTTTTTAAGCATTAACCTAGTTATATAAAGCTATATACAAGTCTATATATAATTCGAAAATAAATTATCCATGAGTTCAGTTTAGTATTGCTGCTGAAGATGATAGCTTAGCTATCGAAACGTTCGTACAGTTGAAGTGTTTGTGGTAAGGGCACCCCAAAAGTGGTAGGTTTGGTTTCCTCATTGTTTGAGCGAAGAGAATCTACTTTAAGGGTTGTCCACCCGATTCCTAAAATAGGTGAAATCTGCTTGACAAGCACGACTTGTAATCTAACTTCAAAATTTCACTCAACCATGGAGAAGTAGGTTTTTTAAACTTCACGGACACTACGGAAGCGTGAAAATCAAAGATTTTTTTAACACTGTACAGGAAGAACTCTAAGTCCCTTAAGTCCCCTTGAAAGGAAATGCTGCCAAAATACTTATACGAAGGTATTTTTCGGCTAATAGGACTAAGGAAATAATGGTACCAAGGATTGTGGAGAAAATGAGAATCGACGTATCCTCGAAGCAGCTGTTCCGGATTGATTAATTAAACTTGTGTGGTGCGGAGTGGACTGATGCTTTAGTGTTGTCAGGTCTTTATAGTTTGATTGATTAATGGTAAAATCACTCATACAAACAATATCGCATCTACTAAATACATCAAACAGGCTATGCTCGAAATCTTCTGATCTCTAAATTACTCTGGTCGAAATTCAGTTTTACCCACAACTGTACGCAACTCCGCTCAGATAATAAATAATGAAAACAGGTAAATAATAAGGCACTAGTATTCCCTGCAAATTCAGAAATCCCCATTTAGTTGTTGTTGGGCTCGAATCGATTGCTCAAACGAAAAGTGGATTTGAGTGTCGTCAGCGCATGAATGATAACTGCAACCTTTCAAAACCAGAGGCAACTATGATATTATATATTAAACTAGATGAAATCCGAACCCCAAGGGTTTGGCAAGAAACAATTGAAGGAAGAAACAGTTACACTAAGGGATACCAGAAGCAATTTGCCCAGCCCAGCTAAAAATCTGTATGCCGCGATATTACTCAAATGGACGAATCTAGCAGGTTTAAGCGTGTTAATATCAATTTATTTTTTTCTGTTGGCAACGCCGCACTTGAGTATCAAACATCTAAGTTAAAGCTACATATATCAGAATAACGTTTAATTAATATTTATTCGCATTGTTAAAATTTTCGGTGACGTTCAGCGCGAGCTGTATCAAGATCTGGAATTGAATTTAAAAAGGATGTTACTCTTTTTATTTTAAATTTATTTCAAATTGAATCTTCCATAAATTTATCATAATGCACTTGCCGAGATCGATCACCCTTATATAATTCTATTTCACTCGAAATCGTTTCCTGTTGGTTCAAAGGCTGCGGAGAGATCCGCCGACGTATTGCCTGTAGCCGTATTTCATCTCCGTGGATTCTACAAATGCATGTACGAATAAAATATGTACGTGCACGTATGTAAATGTGCATTCCGATGAATGAAATTCTCATAAATTGACAGCGGAAGATGTAAATTTCAAAGTGTAGATGCATAAAGTAGTATGAATTGTACGCGGCACTGTCCTATTCGATATCTTCCCGATAAATATTTATATACCTCCTCGATTATATACTGTATATAGTGTAGGTAGTTTAAAATGTTTGTTGTGTAAAAGAATACCAACGTTATTTTAAATTTAGTTGAAAGCTTTGATTTTTTTTATTTTTTAGTTTCCTTTAGATTAGAGAATTCAGATTTAATATAGGTAACAATAAAAATGCATGGAATTATATACAAAAAGGACAGAAGAAAGAGATGCTTATTTATTAAAATATTGCGTACATGTACGGAGAAGAAATACACACAGCTGTATAAATTAAGATTAAAGGGGGCTCATTCATTGCTTAAAATTGTAAAATGTGGCTGGTGTCGTAATAAAAGTAAGCAGATTATATTTTATGTTTGTATTTTTTTATAATAATAAAATAATAATAATAATAAATATAAATAATAATAAAAATAATAATAAAATACATCGGCACACCAGATTCAAGGCATCGAATATACCCCCAGCTCGTTTCTCTAATTGATTATTCTTGCCTCATTCGATCCTTTGCTCCTTTCTTATCTTTGCATGAACATGTTTTCGTTTTAGAATAAAATTTACTTTAAAAAAATTATGCAACTTACTATTTTTTAAATATATAATATACAGGGTTCTCCACGCAACCCGTTCATTAAAAGTTTTCACAGTTAGCATATTAGTCGGGTTTCGAGAATTTGTAGCAGTTAACAAGCGCGTCCCTTCTGTTATAATAAATTATCTTTCTGCCCGTGTAACTTCTGGTTAAGGGAACGAAGAGGTAGACGAATTAGCCCGAGCAGGCTCGTCAACTGCTGAAAATGACCCAATGCACTCTTTGGGAATGACAAATACGGTAGGAAAAGCAATCACTTCATCATCACGTCATTCCAGGTTACAGATAGGTTAAGCAATTTCTGATTGGACACAGGCCTTCATTTACAGCGGACCTACTAAGCAATAACAGGAAGTCTGGGCCTACTAACAGGACATTGTACGCTCAAGAGGAACATGAGTAATCCGGGCCTGACAGGGGAAACAGCACGTAGATTCTGCCAGGGGGAAAAGGAGACTGTCGTTCATGTGCTGTGAGAATGTGTAGCACTGGCAGGAGTACGGCTCTCAGAAATGGGTTCGGAATACTCAAAAGCGGAAACCCACATATGTAGAGGGATCATTCATAAAACTACTAAATCTAGCAAAGGAACTAAAACTCGTGTAATTGATCTAATAAGAGAGGAGCCACAATTGATCTGGAAAAGTTGCAGTGGGATAGGTCAAGAACCACCTCGGGTAGTGATTAATCTACTTCCGGTCATAAGTTGTAACCAACTTTGATATTTGTTATGACATACTCTTCATTGTTTTTTTGGCTCCCATGAATTGGTTCGAAGTGATTTGTATTAAAACCAACTGGTTTTGAGTTATTTTGATTTTTGTGTTTCTTTCTTCTTTTACAATGTAGTTTTTAAAGCTGCGTATCAGAAATACAGTTGAATTAATTTTTGTTATCTTTATAGCGAAAACAATGGAAATAATAATATTTTTCAATAACAACGCAAAATTTAGTCTCATCACAAACAAAGCGTTCAGAACTTAAGACCCAATTTGTGAATATTCAACTCAAGCAAATCGATTTTTTCGTAACGGAACGCGCTGTATATGATTCATATACAGTGCGGTCGATAATGTACCGTTATCGCAAGTAAAAATTCAATATTTCTACCAATTAAAATTTTACGAGTCGCCATGAAGAAATGAATCTAAAGCAGTTGTCAAGCTATAAATAATGTATTTAAATGAGCAAACCTTAAAAATAAAAAATTTTCAAAAGAGCCAAATCGAAATATTTTAAATAAAATTTACATGATACGCATATGTGCGATGGTAAGTCAGACCCAGCAAACCTTATAATGATAGATTCATAATACCCGTCTGGTATTCCGACCATTTGGCCCAACCCCGTATATATTCTATCCGCAATAATAAGAGAATTCACAATGCCAAGGGTTGAAAATGAATCAGTCTGTATACGTATATACGGAGTAATATCAACTCCTATCTTTCGTTTTCCTATTCTCTTACTCGTTCTCATTCTCATTCTCATCCATCTTCTCCGTTCTTACCATTAAAACGGGATTTTCTAAATGCTAACATAGTTACGAACTGCATAAGTCTAACAGCGGTGCTGTTCGCTAGTCCTCGCAAACATCCATCCATTTAGCATCCTAAAATATACGCCCCGAGGAGAGTGGGATGCGTCTGGGATTGAACGGGCTTCTCCGTTCCGAGAAACGGTATTACGTTTGCGCGCTCTTTATTCGTACATATGTAGGTGTCGGTTCTGAGTATTTTATAACGACGTATGAAAGTTACATGCCGGTTTCATTCGGCCGCATTTAGAAATTTGCCCGTTCCGTGGTATTGACGATGGGAGTCGACGGACTGCAATGTAATATTAATTGCGTCATTAATTTGAAGCTCGCGTCCGCGTCGGATTTTCAATGCATACATTTCCATGGCTTTTACTTTATGAAATGTACCTTTTTGGCGGGGGCGCCGGGATACAACAAAAACCCGCTGCCTTTCTGCAACGTTATCTCATATACGTGAAGCAGTAGAATTTATCAGGGATATAACAAGCTTTACGTGGAGTGTAATGCTTTATACGACGAAAATTCTGAAAATAAATAATTTTTCGAAATTACTTCAAAGTGTTTCTAGAACACTTCCGACTATTTAAATTAAAAAATAAATGAAATTTAACGAGTATTAATATTTTAAACGATAAACCAATCTGATATTGCGACGTTCCACGATTACATGTTACGTATCGGAAAGCACCTGTGCTATTCTGAGATATGTGACACCGCTAACAACTGTTCAATATTAAATTTTGCCGACAAGTAAAATGATTATTTGACGAACGATATTTAATTCGCGAAATTACAATCAACGTACGACTGAAATTATTCTTGAAAATATTACGTTAAATGAAGTGATTTAGGATGTGAGGAAGTTGAACAGAAGGCAAGTTATTTATCCGTTCCACCACTACCGTCGCACAGTGGGGCCAAAATTATTTTCTTGATGTAACAAATTCAGATAAGACTTTTATGCAAGCCGAAATGTTCAAGTGAGTACTAGGATTTTTCTTTAACTTATCAAATAAAAATTAAATGATGGATTAAAGCCATAAATTATTATGTAAAGTAGAAATATTGCGACAACCACAATAAAGTCCCTTTTATTATCATTCCAAGAATTCTCGGAAGTACCGATCTTTTGAAACGGGTCGTTTGGGGATTATTAACGAACAATACATTTAGGAAATATACCGCAGTATCATTCTTGTTTATTTATCACAGGCGTAAAGATATAAATTTGCTTCATTTTACTGTTAAACGTGTGTTGGTGTGCGTCTGTCGTTTTTGCGCGAAAGTTTTAAGAAAATTTACTTCAAAATGGCACGTGGCAAGCCTACCAGTGTAGAAAAACGTTCACGCATTATTACGCTGTTTGAAGAAGGATATTCGGGGCGACAAATTGCTGAAAAAATAAATATGAGAAGTTCAACAGTAAATGACATCATAAAGCGATATCGGACAACTAGAACTATAGAAAATCGTGTTCGTCCTGGAGCATCTAGGAAAACAACA